>WNGS01164858.1:5070266-5091868 GCA_020271785.1 Procambarus virginalis | reverse complement strand
GTGACAGATTTTTTTTCATTTTCACATCACATCACTAGCGCACAATTTTCTCAAAGGTTCAACATTACTAACAGTGCAAAAAAGAAGCCCTTTGCAAGTTCACCAAACGTTTATGGCATTTTTGTTGGACATTTGAAGTTTTTCCGGGGGTTAGAGAATTGTCTTTTGTTAATGAATAGAAGTTTGGAAAAATTGCAGCTAAAGTTCACTTTCTGCCGAGGGCAGATAAATGCTACTGAAGTCCAAATTAACATGAAGCTTTGCATGATCAAAACGCTCACTTGCAGGCGATGAGTCACAATAACGTGGCTAAAGTATGTTGACCAGACCACACACTAGAAGGTGAAGGGACGACGACATTATGGGTCATCCAACATTATTGGATGACCCATAGACGTGCGGTTCTTCCTGCATAATAGAATGATGATAGATGGAGTAACTGGTGTGAATTTCCCTTTGCGTCAAGTCTCCGAAATTTAGTTGATGTTCCTGGGATATTACTGCCCTCAGGCTGCTCAAAGGCAGTCCAAGTTGGTAATCAATTCCCTCTTTACGAGCAAAAGTCTTGGCTAACTCATCAGTTCTATCATGCATTCGGAGACCAATATGGGAAGGAATCCACAGGAGACAAACTCTGACTCCATCATTGATTATTTCATTATATCTGTGTCTAGCTTCAGAGATAAGCACGTCACAGTTAGGCCTTAGGGAGCTGAGGGCAGTCAAGGATGACAAGGAGTCACTTACAATTAGCGTGTCAACTTTGGATATAGATAAATAAATAAAGAAATGTTTATTTAGGTAAGGTACATACATACAAGAGATTTTACAAAGAATGATGATTTATAGATAGAGCTAGTACATACAATGCCTAAAGCCACTATTACGCAAAGCGTTTCGGGCATGAAAAACATTAATGACTAAAGCTTAATACTAATTGAGTATAAAGAATAAAATGTGTTGAGAACAAATAAAAATAGAGATAAAAAAGGGGGGAACATGGCTGAAAAAGCAGCACAAATACAATTAGGTCGACAAACAGCGTTGATTAAAAAAACAGACATGGTTGACAATAGAGGGGTAAGGTAGGTTACAGGGAATTTATTAGGTAGTGCTTCGTTTTTATCTTAAACTGGTTGAGAGAGGTACAGTCTTTAACATGGTTGGGAAGGTCATTCCACATTCTGGGTCCCTTGATTTGTAGAGCATTTCTAGTTTGATTAAGTCGTACTCTTGGAATATCAAAACTGTATTTCTGGTGTGGTGCTCATGGGTTCTGTTACAACCTTCAATGAAGCTTTTGAGGTCAGGATTGACATTACAGTTCAGCGTTTTATATATGTATAATACACATGAGAGAATGTGCAGTGACTTAATATCTAACATATTCAGAGATTTGAGTAGGGGTACCGAGTGATGTCTGGGGCCAGAGTTGGATATTGTCCTAATAGCAGCTTTGTGTTGAGTAATTAGAGGACGTAAATGATTTTGTGTAGTAGAACCCCAAGCACAAATACCATAGTTGAGATATGGATAGATGAGGGAGTAATAGAGAGTCACCAGGGCAGGGCGGGGTACATAATATCTGATCTTAGAAAGAATGCCAACAGTTTTTGAAACTTTTTTTATATATTTAGAATGTGTCCCTGGAAATTCAGCTTGTGGTCAATGAGAACGCCAAGGAATTTGCCATCTAATTTGTTACAAATTTGGGTATTGTTTATTTGAGATTTATTTGATTAGAGGATTTATTGCCAAACAGAATATAGAAAGTTTTGTCAATGTTAAGGGTGAGTTTGTTGGCAGTTAGCCAAAGATGGACTTTATTTAGCTCAGTATTTACTGTGGCATTTAGAGCAAGGGGGTCAGGACTGGAGTAAATGAAGGTTGTGTCGTCAGCAAATAGAATTGGTTTGAGGTGTTGGGAGGCATTTGGAAGGTCATTAATGTAGATGAGAAAGAGGAGAGGGCCAAGTATGCTGCCCTGAGGAACACCAATGTTGATGGGTAGGGTGGGAGAAATTGAATTATTCACAGAAACATACTGGAGCCTGTCAGTAAGGTAAGATTTGAGGTATTGCAGGGAGTGTCCTCTGACTCCATAATGATGTAATTTAAGAAGAAGGTTTTGGTGGTTGACAGTGTCAAAAGCCTTACGCAGGTCCACAAATAACCCAACAGGGAACTCATTTTATCAAGAGCTGCATGAATCAAGTTAATCATACTAATAAGTGCATCGTTAGTGCTTTTTTTGGGTCTGAAGCCATATTGACAAGAGCTAAGTATATTGTGTTTGGCTAGATAAGAGTAAAGCTGCTTGTAGATTAGTTTTTCAAATATTTTTGACAAGTTAGGCAGGATTGATAGGTCTGTAGTTGTTAACATCTGTGAGATCACCACATTTGTGGACAGGGGTTACTCTCGCTTTTTTAGAATATCTGGAAAGGTTTGGAGTTCAAGTGACTTGTTGAAGAGCAATGCAATAGCAGGGGCTAAAGATCTGGAGGCTTTTTTGTAAATTAAAGTTGGTATCTCCTCAAGGGCACTAGACTTGGTTTTAAGGGAAAGGATTATCTCATTGACGTCAGTGGAATTAGTAGGCTTTAGGTACAGAGACTGTGGATAGTTACCTGTAAGATAGTCCTTAACATCAGTACTGGAAGATGGAATATCATTTGCAAGGGATGACCCAATGGAAGAGAAGAACCTATTGAACTCAATAGCAGAATCAGAGGCTGAAAGCTGACCATCGTTATTGGACAGGAGTGTTGGTTTGTTATTTAAAATCTTCTTTGATCCCAATATTTGTGAAATTGTGCTCCAAGTTTTTTTAATGTTGCTCTTTATTTGGGTAAATTTATCTTCGTAGTATTTAGTTTTGGCTCGTCTAATTATTTTAGATAGCAATAACGAGTAATTCTTTGAGAATTCTTTGGAGACGGTTCCTAACCTATACTTCTTCTCAAGGTCATGTTTTTTATTAATGGATTTAAGTATTCCCTTTGTAAGCCAAGGATTTTAAGCCTTTTGGTTGTGACTTGTTTTGTAAGCATAGGACAGTGGGTGTTATAAAGGCTAAGAGTTTTTTGAAGAAAAGATTGCACTGCTAGGTTGATGTCCCCTATGTTACCTAACTCGGACTCCCAGTTGACATTATCAGCAGCAGTTATAAAATTGTCTATAGCAGTTTCATTGTGCAGCCTAAAGCTTAACTCCCTTGACTCTAGAGGTGGTTTGTTAATGTTAGTTAAGAGAAATGTGGGGTAATGGTCTGTAGTGCTATCGGTGATTATACCTGAAGTAAGCGGAGAGGTTATGTTGGTCCAGATGTGATCTAGAGTCGTGGCAGTACTATCAGTGATTCTAGTAGGTCTAGTGATTAAGGGTATGAGGAAGCAGGAATTCATACAGTTGAGGAAGCTAACAGCAGTAGGGTGTTCAGGCTCGCAGAGGTCAATATTAAAGTCCCCTGCGATAATTAGATGGTTTTTGTTCAGTCTGTTTTCTAGTATTAGATTTCTAAGGTTTGAGTTGAATTCGGACACATCAGTGTTAGGAATTCTATAGACTGCACCCACAGACAGGACAGACTCGGCACCCTTGACTCTGAAACTGGCGAAGATATACTCCCCACAGCAGTCTCTAGTTCTAATTACTTTTAAGCATGTTAGTTCTTGGTGGTAGTAAAGAGCAGTACCACCACCTCTCTGAATTTGACGACAGTTGTGAATTGCCGAGTAGTTAGGCATGTTAAAGAGTTGAGTAGTATCCTCTTTCAACCACGTTTCAGTAAGTATAATAAAAGAGAATTTGTTGTCAATAGTTTCAATCAAGGCACTAACATCATCGAAGTGTTTACCTAGGGATCTAACGTTCAAGTTGATTACAGAGATATTGTGATTATGTGTTAATACATTGTTTACATCATGTGCTGTAAAATATCTGCAATTTTGATCATTAAAGTGATGATTGTCATAGTGGATAAGAGGTTTAGTTCTGGGTCTATACTTGTCTGCATAAAAAGGCTGGTTGCAGGAAAACAAGGCAAGAATGGCAAATTACAAAATAGAATTTTGATATAAAAGGGGGAAAAATATATAAACAAGACTATACAAAACAAACACAAAATGAACAAAAAAAAAGAAAAAATGAGGTAGCTTACAAGGGTCTAGACACAGGCAGAGCCAGGGGGTACCATGGAGTAAGGGAGTATGGCGAGGCTAGGCAACCTAGGTAGTAAATGAAATCCAAGAAAAAAGTTGAATAATAAACATAGGCAGATTTAAGCTAAAGATTATTAACTAAAAGTAGTTTAGTTATGATCATATAATTAATAAGACCTAAAGAAATATTAAAGCACTCAGTTAATTAAGTCCAATAAATGACTATTAAAAATTAATTTAAAAAGTGAAACAGAGACATTAGGATACCTAGCCCGTACTAGGTGACAAGGGGGTTAATTATGTTGACTGATTGGGAGTGATAATAAGGTGAGACAAACCACATTGGTTGAGGAAAGTGTTGAGGTTATCCTCATTAGTAATTGTAAACATTTTACCTGTTGATGTCTTTCTTACTTTAATCAAGCCATTTCTAACGAAGCACTGATGAATCGCGTCTGGGTTTTGATGACGGATTTGACGCAGGCGGTAGAGGAGGTGCTGTCTTTTTCTAGTCAAGCACTCGTTGATGTAGAGTCCCTTCCGTTGGGATGCAGCTGTTTGGACAAGATGCGATTTCGTAGATTTAGAGGCACATATGTAATTCGACCATTGAGGGGGAGGACCTCGATCTAAACCTTACGTGTATGAAAAGACAGGCTGCGACTCAATGAATTATTATTATAATTAATTAAATGTAATATAGTTTTTATAATTATTATATTATAAAATTTTTATTTTATTTTCGTCCGAATATTGTTTCAGTCTGTCCTCTCAGCTAAAAAAAAAGCGTTTCGTTTTCTTTGAATAGCATTTGCATGATTGTGTTGACCGGCAGAAGTTAAAACTAGGTCTGGTGTTATAACATTTGTTCATGTTTGTGCGTTATGGGAAAAGTACATCTTGTGTTGTGGTGGGTTGTGATGACATGTGTGTGGAGTGGGACTGTCATGGGGCTGAGGAGAGGCTGGCTACCTCCAGCGTCCTGTGAAGCCACAGTCATGATGCACAGCTACTGGAGCCCGGCACCTGCTGCACCTCTGAGACCTCGCTGGGTCCAGGCTCCACAGCCTCGCATGCTGCACACATGTAGTTGTACACAAGAGAATTTGTGGAGTGATGAATTTGTGGAATGATAAATGATGTAATTACCTAAGTGTAACTACACTTAGGTAATTACGTCATCTATCATTCCACAAATTCATCACTCCACAAATTCTCTTGTGTCAACTACATTTACAAAACCCTGTTCTTAAATGCAAATCCTGCTCTGAAACTCTCCCTGGACAGATGTAATAGGACCCATTATCACCACACCAGAAACAAATATCTCTTTGATATCCCCAGTCAAACTGAATCTGTGTAAACACTCTATGCAAATAAAGGGACCCAGTCTATGGAACTCACTCCCTATTGAATTGAAAAGCTGTCCAACTTTTGCGTCATTCAAAAACAATACTAAAAAGTACCTAATTTCATCTTCATAGTTTTTTACCTTTTGCTTTAAAATTGCACTGTATCTATTGCTACCCCAATCTCCCAATCTTTATGTACTCAATCCGAACATCTTTATCATTGTGATCATTGCTGTCTTCTTATATGTGCTGTCAATGTGCTGTATGGTGTCTCTTAATCTTGTTGAAATTACCAATCAAGCTGTCAATGTAATCAACCAGAGCTTTAATATACCAATGTGCTTTAATATACTTACTAAGCTCTCTCATCTCATTTTTTCTTGCAATGTATTTGTTATCATTTATTAATTCTGATAGAAATTACCTACTTAAAATTATCTGTTAGACTACGGACCTGCCCGAAACGCTGCGCGTACTAGTGCCTTTACAAGATTGTAAATACTGTACTATTCAATGTATTCTCACAAACCCAATGTACCTTCTTGTATATATATAAATAAAAATAAAAATAAAATAAAATAAATCATGCGCATACTGAAGACTGGGCACACTGAGGCAAAGTGAACTCGACACTAGTAATTCCATCTATCATCATACTATCATGCAAGAAGAGCCATGCACACATGACTATGGATCATTCAGTAAAATCAGCAGACTCCTAGATGTTACTGCTGCTCGGCTTGTCCTCAGCTATAACAGTCTCCGTGGTGTAGTGGTAAGACACTCGCCTGGCGTTCCGCGAGCGCTATGTCATGGGTTCGTATCCTGGCCGGCGATGATTTACTGGGCGCAAATCCTTAACTGTAGCCTCTGTTTAACGCAACAGTAAAATGTGTACTTGGATGAAAATACGATTCATCGCGGCGGGGATCGTATTCCAGGGACCTGCCCGAAACGTTACGCGTACTAGTGGCTGTACAAGAATGTAACAACTCTTGTATATATCTCAAAAAAACACACACAAAAAAAATAAGTATCTCTGGGAATGTTCATTACCTGCTGATGTAGACCTGACCAAATGTATACTGTTTCAATGAAATTCTTCGCACACCGGTCCGGAACGACGATCCCATGATCGTCGTCGCCCCTCAATAAACAACAACATTACTTGTAACAAGGTCATTTGGAATGACCTCCCCCAATCCAGTCAAAGCATTGGAGTGTGTATATATGAATGCTACACAGTATTCATCTATAGACATCCATATATGGTGAAACATGTGAAGAACCTCTCACACACTCACAGCTCCCTGACAAGAGGGAGCCAGCTTAGCTTAGCTGCCAACACCCACACATCGTGTCAGCAAGGCGGACAGCCCGCCTGCTTTCATACCTCTCGCTGTATTTCCCACTTCTATACTTCCCTTCACCTATGCCTCTCCTTCCTCTTTACTCCCCCCCCCCAAAAAAAATCCGGATTTCCCAGGACACGTCCTGGATTCAGGTGTCAAAATTTGCTTCCGGGAAGAATTAAACAAATTCTCAAAAAGTCCGGAATTTCAGCTTCCATCACTTAGAAAATTATCTATATAATTATACACTTATTCAGACAATTGAAAGGGAAAGCAATTCTGTTGAAGAAGTGCTGACAAGTATGGAGTTACAAGCATGGAGTCTGTTCATAAAGTGCTTGTAGAAAAAATTTGAATCTTACTCGTTGAAAATTAAAGGACTGGTTGTTCAGAAATGCACAGAAGGATACGAAGAAGAATATAACAAATTTTGTGCTGAAGTGGTTAATCTCTACAACAGTTTCTTAGAATATTTCGGTAAGTGGATAAAGTCAATTAAAGAGTTTTCTCAATTGAAGTGGATGACCTTGAGCGAAATATCAAATTGGAATGATGTGGAGCCTTGCGTCAACTATTTCATAGACAAGGGGGAAAGAGGTTGATGATGTGAAACGTTTTGATCACGTTAGTAACTTGAAGCAGTTTTTAGAAAATTACAAGAGTGATGAAGAATTCAGTAAATTACCAGCACATAAAAGAATGGCCTAGATACTTTGAAAAATCAAAGAATATTGAATGCCACTTAGAACTGCTAAGAACTGTACTGTTTTTCTTTTCTGCAGCGTCCCACAAGTAAACGTAGAGCGAGTCTTTTCGCTGATGCAGTCAGTATACTCGGGACTATAGCAGCCTATCAACCCGTCGCCCAGGAAGAGTGAGGGACGGGGGGGGGGGGTCTTCCACTATGTAATCCCCATCAGTCATCATGCCTGAGAGGTGATGACTATGAAGGATTGTCTGTTACAAAGGTCCTGGTTCGTGTGACAATGATGTGGGCGACAGTTGCCATGCCCTTGTGGCAGCACCAACTGGTCATGTCATTAGTTGTTCAGAATATAAACAAGATGGTTGACAAGAGTTTATATACATCGTGAAACTCATGTTACCCATTCTTTTTAAATATGAACAGTTTCATATTAAATCATGAAAGGGGCAATCAATATGTTGCCATCAGTTGTTGTTGCCATTAGGATATGAAAATACGGTTCATTGGCTGCCGTCATGCTGTAAATATGGCAACAAGGTGATTATTATCAATGTTGTGAGGGCCTGTATAATACCCTTCTCAAAAACCTAAATAGAAACATTTCAGCAAAATGTTAGCATGGGTGAACCAACCTCAGCCGTTATGTTTATTAATGTATTCATACGTCACTGCTAAGGAGGACGTCCTGAGTATTTCTAATACACGTTAGAAATATTTTACCATATTTTACCAGCCATTTAACTTATCAGATAAAGGCGTTATCACAGGCAGGATGAGACGCTGCACGATAATCAACCTTCCTCCTGTACGATCACCATCATATTGCTGCGTGTTTGGCCTTACACAAGTTATTCTTGTATCTAAATATACGACAGATGACGTCACTATAATAACTATATTCTTAAAGCGTGTAAGTGGGTTTCTTTCACATGTGGCGTCCACGACGGACCTAAAACCAGTTTCACCAACCGGTGAATTCAATTTCTTTATTATTTAATAAAGAACCCATACTCATCCCGTGGACGGTAGTGGAAAGGGTTACAGAGGCACATAATTGGTTCAGGAACTTAACCCCATAATTCATTTAGCTAAGCAAGTGACAATCTTTTGAAGCTAGTTACACAATTATTAATGTTATATATACATGCACATATATATGCAACATTTATTCAAATACACATACACGTCGATAATTTTTTTTATATCACACGTGATTCAACAAGAGGCTCACAACAGTCACTATACAAGGCACTTTACATCTGTGATGAGTCAGTTACTAGTCTTGCTCCACACCCACCCAACTGGGCGGCAGCTGTACAGTCATGTGCATGAACCGCTGAACACAAGGGTAATGATATAGTATGTTATTGGCGTAATTGTGACTTCAGGCATTGTATGTACTAGCTCTATCTATAAATCAATGTTTGTATCTCACCTTGTATGTATGTACTTTACCTGAATAAACAAATGTTCATTCATTATTTGATTTGATTTGATTTGTAATACGATATAAACATTTTACATGTGACAATAATATATGAATATAATTTTATTTATTTATAATATATATCTATAGATATGTGTTGCCGCAACTCTTGCTCTTAATAATACGCAAAATCATATTAAAATAATAATAAAGGTATAATGGTGAATGGTTATTGTCCATAGGTTGGCTACTTGGACTTACAGGGGATTTAAATGGAGCGTGCGAGACGTGAATGGCAAGCCCCGCCCCCCACCTGTTGCTTCCCCAGCCCGCCACCAGGGGACAACCCGCTAGCAGACGAATTCTTGGACACCTGCCATCCCTCCCATGCCAACTCTTCTAAAACTACCAAAACTTTTGCTCGTAGAGGCACAACTTAGGTGTAATACAGAAAACATGATGGGTACAATTAATTAAATGACGATAAATAAAGCGCAAATATCAAAATATTGTGTGAATTTTGGCGCTATGAAAATGTTTTGGTAAATGATGATAGAGATGTAGCGCACCCGAACGCGGCAGACGGCTGGGATAACAATCTTGGAACAACGTGATCCCTCGTGTGTTTTTTTTGTAGTTGGTGTTTGACTCCCGTGTGATCTGTGTGTGTTGTGGTATGCTTCACTTGTAGACGACTACCCAACTTTTTGTGGAACATGGGTTCATTGTTAGAGTTACAGGAGCTACTAATAGAGAAAGATGACCGTATTAAGCATTTAGAAGCCGTTGTAAAAGTTCGGGATGATGAAATTATTGAACTCAAGTCCCAACTAGATAAATTCCAAAGTGTTATTCCGTATGCGACAGGAGCAGCGGCGAGAGTCAACAAAGTCCGGGCTCGGAAGACCAGAGCTCAGGGCATCTCCGCTGAGCCCCAAGCCTTCAAGACAGCCCAGGAGCTGGTGGCCCTCAGCCAGACAACCTTTCCGGAGGTCCCCAAAAACTCAAGGTAAACATTCTCCGCGACACACATAACTTCTCAATAGTTCCAGGACTCATTATATACAATTTGGTATATAACTTAAAGGGAAACATGTAACTTAAAAAGCTTCCTCAAATTGCCATCCAAGTAACACATAGCAATATCAATATGGTAATGTTGTTGGGGATTTATTTACTATTTTTTTGTCTGGAATGGCTGTTGCCTCGGGGGGCGAGAGCACTAGTAAGACTGCTGTTACCACTGTGACTGTCAGTGTCAGTGGGATAATGCCACAGTGTCACTGCTGTTGCTACGTTATTGTTGCATTGTTTTGCCATATGGCATTGCCGTTGCCACCATATTTATTGCTGTCATTGCGTAGCAGCAGGCGAGTGTAGTCGAATTGTGACAGTGGCATAGTTACGCCTGTATTAGGGCTGTGTTCGACACTGTGATAATGCACTACACCATCATGTCATTACTGCAGTGACAATCACACTGCTGCAATTTAACTCATTGCTGTAACGATATTTTCAATCCCCTTGATGCAATGGTTGTATCACTATCATTGCTCTCAGGACCATCCTATTGCTGTAAGAACCGTTTCATTCCTTTAAGTACTTTTTGCTCTAAGGACCATCTCATTGCCCCACGTACCCTCATTGTCTCACGGACATTCATTGCCACAAGGCCACTCGTTGCCACAAGGCCACTCGTTGCCACAAGGCCACTCGTTGCCACAAGGCCACTCGTTGCCACAAGGCCACTCGTTGCCACAAGGCCACTCGTTGCCACAAGGCCACTCGTTGCCACAAGGCCACTCGTTGCCACAAGGCCACTCGTTGCCACAAGGCCACTCGTTGCCACAAGGCCACTCGTTGCCACAAGGCCACTCGTTGCCACAAGGCCACTCGTTGCCACAAGGCCACTCGTTGCCACAAGGCCACTCGTTGCCACAAGGCCACTCGTTGCCACAAGGCCACTCGTTGCCACAAGGCCACTCGTTGCCACAAGGCCACTCGTTGCCACAAGGCCACTCGTTGCCACAAGGCCACTCGTTGCCACAAGGCCACTCGTTGCCACAAGGCCACTCGTTGCCTCAAGGCCACTCGTTGCCACAAGGCCACTCGTTGCCTCAAGGCCACTCGTTGCCTCAAGGCCACTCGTTGCCACAAGGCCACTCGTTGCCACAAGGCCACTCGTTGCCACAAGGCCACTCGTTGCCTCAAGGACACTCGTTGCCTCAAGGACACTCGTTGCCTCAAGGACACTCGTTGCCTCAGGGACACTCGTTGCCTCAGGGACACTCGTTGCCTCAGGGACACTCGTTGCCACAGGGACACTCGTTGCCACAGGGACACTCGTTGCCACAGGGCCACTCGTTGCCACAGGGCCACTCGTTGCCACAGGGCCACTCGTTGCCACAGGGCCACTCGTTGCCACAGGGCCACTCGTTGCCACAGGGCCACTCGTTGCCACAGGGCCACTCGTTGCCACAGGGCCACTCGTTGCCACAGGGCCACTCGTTGCCACAGGGCCACTCGTTGCCACAGGGCCACTCGTTGCCACAGGGACACTCGTTACCACAGGGACACTCGTTACCACAAGGACACTCGTTACCACAAGGACACTCGTTACCACAAGGACACTCAGTGCCACAATGACACTGAGTGTCACAAGGACACTCAGTGCCACAAGGACACTCAGTGCCACAGGGACACTGAGTGTCACAGGGACACTCAGTGTCACAAGGACACTCAGTGTCACAAGGACACTCAGTGTCACAAGGACACTCAGTGCCATAAGGACACTCAGTGCCAAAATTGTAACGTCTCGGAAATTTTAGAAAGAAAGGAAGAAAACTGATAATGTGAGGGCGTTAAAGAGAGGGAAGGGAGGAGTGAGGAAGAGTGGGGAGGAGAAAGGGAACGTTTAGAATGAGAGAAAATGGGAGGGTGAGGAAAGTGCTGAAGGAAAGAAAAAAGGAAAGTAGAAGTGTAGAAAGTGCTGCCACCATCCATTCAATAGTTGATTATACCTGGTTGATACCTGGTTGATGGGGTTCTGGGAGTTCTACTCCCCAAGCCCGGCCCGAGGCCAGGCTCGACTTGTGAGAGCTTGGTCCACCAGGCTGTTGCTTGGAGCGGCCCACAGGGCCACATACCCACCACAGCCCGGCTGGTCCGGAACTTCTCTTAGAAAACAGTCCAGTTTTCTCTTGAAGATGTCCACGGTTGTTCCGGCAATATTTCTTATAGTCGTTCCGGCAATATTCCGGTTGTTCCGGCAATATTTCTTATAGACTTATAGTATAGTATAAGACAAGGAATGGAACTGGTCTGTTCCACAATATTATCTGATGTCATCACGTATCAATTGTAAGCTTGTAATCATATAGTCAAGAATATTTACATCATCATCTTCCGCAAGTATACTTAAGAGTGGTCTCCACTCTACCTTTCACTACCCAAGATCTAGGGATCGGAATTAAAGACAATTTAAAAAGTTTAATCATATATATATTCACTCATACGGGTATCATAATTCAACTATTTCACTTGATGATCAAATGTCAACAAGTTCACTAACAAAATGATACATCATTGCTACAAGAATACACCATTGCTACAAGAATACATCATTGCTACAAGAATACATCTTTGCCACTAGAATACATCAATGCCACAAGAATACATCATTGCCACAAGAATACATTATTGCTACAAGAATACATCTTTGCCACTAGAATACATCAATGCCACAAGAATACATCATTGCCACAAGAATACATTATTGCTACAAGAATACATCTTTGCCACTAGAATACATCAATGCCACAAGAATACAGCATTGCCACAAGAATACATTATTGCTACAAGAATACATCATTGCCACAGGAATACATCATTGTATCAAGGACAACCATTGCCATAGGGACCTATGTTTCATTACCTTACCTTTCGGTTAGCTATCGTTGGTTCCGAGGGTGTCCAGCGGGTGGGGGTGTTACCAGGCCTCCTGGCTGGTAGTCTCGTTAACCGGGTTGTTTGACGCGGCTGCTCGCACCTTGTGTGATTCACAGCCAGGTCGATCAGGAATCTTTTGTAGGTGTTCATCAAGTTATTTCTTGGAAGACTGAGAGATCGAGTAGTAATGACCTTTATGTGTAGAGAGAGTTGAAAAGTCTATGATAGAAAAAGTTGAAAAACTTTGATAGTACCCTTGTCGCCACCATACTGTAGTTATCAAGTATTCTTCGGTGTGTGCGTGCGCGCGCACACGGTTGTCAGAGTTTTCCAAGTAAGCAAGTTAATTATTTAAATTTGTTACAATATTATTGTATTGAGTTCACTGTTTACGGGCTCTTCCCCCTGCAGTGCGGCTCAGCACAGCTCCTTATTTTTTTTTTGGGGGGGGGAGGGGGGAAGTAAAGAGGCTGGAGAGGCATAAGTGAAGGGAAGTATAGAAGTGGGAAATACAGTGAGAGGTATGACAGCAGGCGGGCTGTCCGCCTTGCTGACACGATGTATTAGGGCAGTGGGCGTGGTCTGGCTAGTCTGGTGTTCGTCATATCCTCACAGTGCATCCAAATGTTGCTAGCTCAGGGTAACAAGTTTCATGCCCCTGTATGACAGATCATCCTGCGAGATTGGTATCTTGGGATCACATAGGCAGCTCCTGACAAATTCAGCAGCCCTTCACCTAGGCGAGGGCAAGCTGCACAAATGCCCATGTATCCATGTTAATTATAAATAAAAAGAATAATGATCGCCGTTGGAGCTTCGTTCAACTTTTAATCCAAACGGACGTTATCGCAGATCTTGTTGAAATGTTGTATGGTTGTTTTGTCCAGTGAGAGCGTGGATTACCTGCCCTGTGCCATTTGGCCACAATAAAGCAGCGTGCATTACCTGCCCCGTGACATTTGGCCACACTAAAGCAGCGTGCATTACCTGCCCCGTGCCATTTGGCCACAATAAAGCAGCGTGGCAGCGTAGCCTAACATCCCCAGCACCAGGGCGAAAACAGGGACGCCAAGTGCAGTGTTACCAATCTCCAGATTTCGTATATGGTAAATGTAGCACCACCCGGTTTAATATACCTAATTTATATAAAACAAAACACAACAACCATAAAATTGTCGTAGATCGCAGAGCTAGGCGATTGGATCACAGATGACGCAGTCTCATTGATTTAAACTATATCAAACAATATATGGTCGTATTATAAGGTCTGATATGAGGGGGTTTTCTTCCCATTGGGGAGTGTTGTGCATGTCTGTGTCCACTCACAGGATGAACCTCGCTGCCTGCCCAATAAACTCGCCCCTCGCGGCAAAAAATTAAAAAAAAACTTAAAAGAGGGACTAGGCGTGTTATACGTCCCTGCCGTAGTTGTATCTGACTTCTTCTTTTACCAGGCCGAAAAAAACGAATATTTATCCAAATGTTTTAGGAACATATTTCTACGTGGTATTCCTTGTGTATAAACATACGAAAACACGAAACTTGGTCAAATATGAAACGAAGAGCCTATTTAGTCGAGGGATTTTTTTTCTCATAAATAACATGGTGTTTTAAGTGTTAATAAACGTGGTGGGAATAAGTGGTGGTGACCAAACGAGCAGATAAAGTGCTTGGCTGTAACAGTCGTCCTGTTAGTTGAACGTCAATTGTGGGAAAATGACCTGAAGGGGTAATGCCACACTATATATAGGGGTATTACTGGATATGACCGGGAGCCGTCTTCCCTCACCTAATTAGCCTAATGCACTTTCTACTATTATTTTCTTCTGTACTTTTGATTACCATTAGTACTCGGCTCGAAAATAAAGCTTAATAAATGATTAGCAAAAATGGCTTTCCGTTAATGCGAATTAATTTCCGTTAATGGCCGTTAAGGCGTTAACGCTACTCGGCCTCATAGCTAGAAACGTTTTCAATAAAACCTTTATTATTCAACTTTTCTTGCCATTGGGAGACCCACTTAAATTTGACCAAAGCCTATGCTGTATATTTTTGAGGCACCATACTTTAAGATATATTGAAATTATCTTGATAATGTATATATATTAAAGGATAAGTAGGATAGTCACGAGCACTAGGAACCACCTTCACGATGCCTAAGAAACCTAAATTTAAATTCTCCGGAATAGCTTATAATAGTAAGAGGCGACATGATTGAAATGTTCAAGTGATCGAAGTGGTTTAACAGGAGAGAGATATGAATGTTCTAAAAAAAAATAGTCCGAAATTTGAACACAAAACAGTGGTTTCGAATGTATAAATTTAAATTTAAAAAAGAACTAATCAGACTAATTTGGAAATATGGTTGCAGATCTCTAGAACCAGTTAACAAAGGACCTTAAAGCAGCATACTCCCAGGAGTGTTTCAGACAAGTTAAAGCCTCAGAAAATGCAGACTTGTGGGACGGTTGAAATAGGCTAAATACGAATGATTGGGAAACGGTTGGATATAGGTCTTAATACCTATATACCTATATAGGTGGATATAGGGACCATTCAGGCTTGTTTGCATTTGTGTTCCTCACGTGTTGCCCCAAAAAATGAGGTGATTTGATAAAATGCTATGCCCAAGATTACCATCCGAGTGCCGGCGGGGAAGTGGTTCATATAGCCTCGGCTATCACTTCCTTATGTCCGGTCGTGATGGTCAAGTGGTTTAAGGCGTCCCTGTATATACCAGTTGCGTTGCTCCTGGGAGTATGGGTTCGAGTCACTTCTGGGGTGTGAGTTTTCAGTTGTATCTAATCCTGGGGACCATTCAGGCTTGTTTGCATTTGTGTTCCTCATGTGTTGCCCCAAAAAATGAGGTGATTTGATAAAATGCTATGCCCAAGATTACCATCCGAGTGCCGGCAGGGAAGTGGTTCATATAGCCTCGGCTATCACTTCCTTATGTCCGGTCGTGATGGTCAAGTGGTTTAAGGCGTCCCTGTATATACCAGTTGCGTTGCTCCTGGGAGTATGGGTTCGAGTCACTTCTGGGGTGTGAGTTTTCAGTTATATATATATATATATATATATATATATATATATATATATATATATATATATATATTTATATATATATATATATATATCTATATATATATATATATATATATATATATATATATATATATATATATATATATATATATATATATATATATATATGTTTATTTAAAGCAGGCGTTCCTTTAAACATGTATGATTAAATATGACAGCATTGCTGGCGTTGTTGATCATAAAGCATAGTGCTTTCTATGCTTTTATGTTCTTATTATCAGTATTAAGAGCAATCAAGGTAACAAAATTCATGGTAAAGAAACTAATAATTATTGAAGGATATATTTTCTACGTAACGGTTCTTTCCACTCTGGAACATCTTCAGGTAAAGAATGAACACATGATGTACACTTTGATTAAATGCACACATGTGAGTCGAAGGAGTTGTGGGATCTGGTGAAGGGGCAGTCAAACATGGTAAGGGGATAGGGCCAATTAAAACAGGGGAAGGGAAGGGGTAGGTCCAATCAAGCATTAAGTAAGGCATTGTAAAACTGTGGTGGGTGTGGAGACCTCGGTGGAGACGCCATTATCCAGTGATGTTTGGCGAGGTGGGTCTGAGTGTCGGCAAGGTGACGTTTGGCGAGGTCTGGGTCTGAGTGTCGGCAAGGTGACGTTTGGCGAGGTCTGGGTCTGAGCGTCGGCAAGGTGACGTTTGGCGAGGTCTGGGTCTGAGTGTCGGCAAGGTGACGTTTGGCGAGGTCTGGGTCTGAGTGTCGGCAAGGTGACGTTTGACGAGGTCTGGGTCTGAGTGTCGGCAAAGTGACGTTTGACGAGGTCTGGGTCTGAGTGTCGCAAGGAAACAAAGTCGTTATTCTTTGCCAAACCGGTAGTATTTAAGGTGGGTCAATTTTCTTGTATAAATATATAGCTTCCAGGATTTACCTTCTTTGGGCAGTGGTAGATTTCAAGTTTTTTGTATTATTTACTAGCATGTTCCTAGTCAGTGTCATGTTATGTTCATTTTGCATGTGATTTCTAGGGAAACCAGCATGTAGATGACAAGTCAGTCTTCTCCAAAGCTGAAGAGTGCATTGTGGTGTCAATTGTTAGCGTAGAAAGTGAGTTTTGATGTCAATTGTTAGCGTAGAAAGTGAGCTTTGATATCAATTCTAAGCATGGAAAGTGAGTTTTGACATTTTGCTTGTGCGACATGATGTTGTGACATTCAACACAGGAAGTGCCTCGTAGCGTCATGTGTGCCTGTCTGCCTGTAGACACATCGTGGCGTCACGTGTCTGGCTGTAGACACATCGTAGCGTCACGTGTCTGCCTGTAGACACATCGTGGCGTCACGTGTCTGGCTGTAGACACATCGTAGCGTCACGTGTCTGGCTGTAGACACATCGTAGCGTCACGTGTCTGGCTGTAGACACATCGTAGCGTCACGTGTCTGGCTGTAGACACATCGTGGCGTCACGTGTCTGCCTGTAGACACATCGTAGCGTCACGTGTCTGGCTGTAGACACATCGTAGCGTCACGTGTCTGGCTGTAGATACATCGTAGCGTCACGTGTCTGGCTGTAGACACATCGTAGCGTCACGTGTCTGGCTGTAGACACATCGTAGCGTCACGTGTCTGGCTGTAGACACATCGTAGCGTCACGTGTCTGGCTGTAGACACATCGTAGCGTCACGTGTCTGCCTGTAGACACATCGTAGCGTCACGTGTCTGGCTGTAGACACATCGTAGCGTCACGTGTCTGGCTGTAGACACATCGTAGCGTCACATCTTTGTATGTTTGTCAGCCTGGCAAGTGTCACGGTGCCAGATGTGTCAGCCTGGCAAGTGTCACGGCGCCAGGTGTGTCAGCCTGGCAAGTGTCACGGTGCCAGATGTGTCAGCCTGGCAAGTGTCACGGCGCCAGGTGTGTCAGCCTGGCAAGTGTCACGGTGCCAGATGTGTCAGCCTGGCAAGTGTCACGGTGCCAGATGTGTCAGCCTGGCAAGTGTCACGGCGCCAGGTGTGTCAGCCTGGCAAGTGTCACGGTGCCAGATGTGTCAGCCTGGCAAGTGTCACGGTGCCAGATGTGTCAGCCTGGCAAGTGTCACGGTGCCAGATGTGTCAGCCTGGCAAGTGTCACGGTGCCAGATGTGTCAGCCTGGCAAGTGTCACGGCGCCAGGTGTGTCAGCCTGGCAAGTGCCACGGCGCCAGGTGTGTCAGCCTGGCAAGTGCCACGGCGCCAGGTGTGTCAGCCTGGCAAGTGCCACGGTGCCAGATGTGTCAGCCTGGCAAGTGTCACGGCGCCAGGTGTGTCAGCCTGGCAAGTGCCACGGCGCCAGGTGTGTCAGCCTGGCAAGTGTCACGGTGCCAGATGTGTCAGCCTGGCAAGTGTCACGGTGCCAGATGTGTCAGCCTGGCAAGTGTCACGGTGCCAGATGTGTCAGCCTGGCAAGTGTCACGGTGCCAGATGTGTCAGCCTGGCAAGTGTCACGGTGCCAGATGTGTCAGCCTGGCAAGTGTCACGGTGCCAGGTGTGTCAAGGTAGTTGGGTCATTAGTGTTCGAGGCGTGAGTGGTTGTTGGAGTGTTTAGTCGCCGTGGAGGGCAGGCGAGTCAAGTCTTGCCTCTGGCCAAAGAATAGGCAGCAGACTAAGAGTATTCCCTCCAGTGTAGATAAGGGGGTCGGGGTGTAGCAAGGGGTGGTGTTATCTCCAGTGTGATCCCTTCTCTTCAATAGCCACGCCGTTGGGCTCAAAGATTATTGATAACTCTGCATTGTTGCTTGTGGTGTTATGAACCCTGCAATTGTAGTATGCATTTGGTGATTGATATCTTGAATGTTAAGTAAATCATAAACTCTCGTATTGTTTTATGTGGCGCCAATGAACTCACTCTTACCGCTACCCTCAGTGTTAGAGTTATTTATAAATAGTAACCTCATTTTACAATTTATAAATACATTGTAAATTGTAAGCTCATCGTAAATTGCAACTTGTGTATAATGTGTGTTCCGAAGTTATCCGAATATTATATTGGGATATATTGGGTTATAGTCCGTTCCGTAGTCGGGATGTTTAACAACATAGTGAGAGAGAGACTTACACCACGTGTTGTCTGTGCTCATCTCATTCCCAGCCTCTGGCCCTTGTCCCACCATTTATCATAGCTATATAGCAAGGGGTAACCTGCCATATACCATGTGTTGTTTCTAGTGTTGGCCACCCTCCAACCTGGCCATCGCTACTACTAGCCCAGGTTGCTAGTAGTAGCGATGACATAGTCGCTAGTTCATAGTGTTCGGGGAGTATAACTCCCGAGGTATGCTCCAGGTATAATACTGTTCCTTACAAGCAACACCTATGCTGACTCGTAAAACAGGCTGCAGTTCCTTCAAGGAGTGCCGGACCAACCGGGCTGTGGGGGTATGTGGGCCTGCGGGCCGCTCCAAGCAACAGCCTGGTGGACCAAACTCTCACAAATCAAGCCTGGCCTCGGGCCGGGCTTGGGGAGTAGAAGAACTCCCAGAACCCCATCAACCAGGTGTATCGGGGAAAGTACTAGAGTCTGCGAGAGACTACCATACAGGAAGAAGCCAAAGAGTCATAGCACAAGGAGAGCTATCAGAACGGAGCCAGGTAACGCGTGGAGCACCTCAAGGGTCAGGCCCCCCCCCATCCTCTTCCTAATATAGCATATGTAAACCATCTAACAGAAGAAGTAAACTCATGCTTATCCATGTTTACCGACGATGCAATCAGAGGCAAATTGGGGCGAATCAGAGCAGAGGTGACTGCAATCAATTACAAAATGAACTAGACACTCTCCAGAGATGGTCTGAGACATGGCTACTAGACGTTAACACTAACAAATGCAAGGTGATGATCATAGGAGTTGGAACAAGAACATCCCAAATACAGTACAGGACGGACATATCCAGAGACAGAAATGGACAGACAGACAGACGAACGAACTTTGTGTTAAAGGAGTTTGATGCAGGCGACTGAGAGTAATACACGGTGACACACACCTGTCTTATTACCGTCCCCAGTAATACACGGTGACACACACCTGTCTTATTACCGTCCCCAGTAATACACGGTGACACACACCTGTCTTATTACCGTCCCCAGTAATACACGGTGACACACACCTGTCTTATTACCGTCCCCAGTAATACACGGTGACACACACCTGTCTTATTACCGTCCCCAGTAATACACGGTGACACACACCTGTCTTATTACCGTCCCCAGTAATACACAGTGACACACACCTGTCTATTACCGTCCCCAGTAATACTCGGTGACACACCTGTCTATTACCGTCCCCAGTAATACTCGGTGACACACACCTGTCTATTACCGTCCCCAGTAATACAGTGACACACACCTGTCTATTACCGTCCCCAGTAATACACAGTGACACACACCTGTCTATTACCGTCCCCAGTAATACACAGTGACACACACCTGTCTATTACCGTCCCCAGTAATACTCGGTGACACACCTGTCTATTACCGTCCCCAGTAATACAGTGACACACACCTGTCTATTACCGTCCCCAGTAATACACAGTGACACACACCTGTCTATTACCGTCCCCAGTAATACACAGTGACACACACCTGTCTATTACCGTCCCCAGTAATACTCGGTGACACACACCTGTCTATTACCGTCCCCAGTAATACAGTGACACACACCTGTCTATTACCGTCCCCAGTAATACACAGTGACACACACCTGTCTATTACCGTCCCCAGTAATGATGGTGGAGTTGGGAGATGGCCAGGTTTGACGTCACCAGCACGTGCCCTCAGAGGGCAGTTCTTGGCTACCTTGTTCTCTCTCTCTCTCTCTCTCTTGTTGTTCACTCTTGTCCTGTTCTCTCTCGTTACTCACTCTGGTCCTGTTCTCTCTCGTTACTCACACTGGTCCTGTTCTCTCTCGTTACTCACTCTGGTCCTGTTCTCTCTCGTTACTCACACTGGTCCTGTTCTCTCTCGTTACTCACTCTGGTCCTGTTCTCTCTCGTTACTCACTCTGGTTCTGTTTACTCTCGTTACTCACGCGTTTGGCCAGTTCATCTGCACCTCGTTGAGCTGTTGTGGAAAAAATGCAAAATTTATTTTCAATTAGTTTTCACTTCAAATTACATCCATTTTCGGCCATACGGGCAAACGGCCAAATTCAGACGTAATTTGTAAGAGGACAGGTTTCCGATCATGTTCATCATGTCCTCACTGAATAGGCTAATTGTTATAATTCGTGCCGATCTCTTTCTCATTCCCGGACAGTCGGCAACAAATAATGCCCAACTAGCTGACATTGTAACTATAAGGTGTGAAGGATAGATGAAATTGTTTATGTAATAATCTAAGATGAGGTCGGATAAAGACCTTTTGTGCCCTCTGTAATGGTTTTTGCGCTACCGCTCACAGGATGGGTATGGGGGTGCACAATCAACTAGCCGCCTTCGGCGGTAACAATTAAATCAAATAATGCCCGAATTAATAGAAACTGTAATATGGAAATAGTATTTTACTCGAAGATCTTAGGCATCAGTTTAGTATAACGCATGTTGAATTGGCAACTACATAGGGGGA
>WNGS01164858.1:5047543-5061211 GCA_020271785.1 Procambarus virginalis | reverse complement strand
TTCCTGAAACTATCTTCCTGAGATTCCTCCAATCTGCTAGGTCCCATCACTCTTGGAATTCTGTTTGGTTTAAATGGGACTAGATCCAGAACCTGGCCTAATCTCATTGGGGCACAAAAAGTGAGTGACAGCCTGCTATCCCACCAGAAAAGCATCCGTAAGTCCATGGAACCTTACAGACCATTGCCAGTTTCCCAAGAAATAAAGCCTCGAAAGCTGCCAAACAACTCCCCAAACAATGTAAAGAAATGATCGAATCTCTCAAAACTAGCTCAAACCCTCCAGTACCAACCCATTGCTACTAGGGGAGGCCCAGAGCCCCAACCCACTACCAACCGTCCCAAGTGAATTTTGGAGAAAATGAAAAACCAACCACCACCAACCAACGAGCATGGAAGCAAGGGTGCGAGTCAGGAAGCAAACCTTGTTGCTCCCTAAAGCTAACTAACCACAGAGAAGAATCAGAGGAGGAGAGACAGCAATTACTATACCAAAGGAAATGCAACAAGCCAAGAACACAGCCTAATACAACACATCTGTGGAGGCTGGAGCTGGAGGGTGGAGGCTGACTCCATACACAGTTTCAAGTGTAGATATGATAGAGCCCAGTAGGCTCAGGAATCTGTACACCTGTTGATGACAGTTGAGAGGCGGGACCAAAGAGCCAAAGCTCAACCCCCGCAAGCAAAATTAGAGTGAGTACAATTAGGTGAGTACAGGTACGAATGGGCCCAGGGACACTGACTATATACTGGGTCATAGACCTTGTTAGACTTCCAAATCCCTGCACCCTGGACATATTGGAAAAAGACAGCCAAAAATACTGCATATTTACGAATATCATAGGCACAGACTTAATGGGACAGACATATTAACACTGAAGATAAAATGCAAAAAAACAGCGTTGAATGTAATGAAACGCCATTTTGGGTGAGTCCTGGAAGCTTCCCGGAGCTATCCATAGCTGATATGGATATCCCTAACTTGGCATCAGTCGATGTGGGTGAGGTTCTATTCCTACCAAAGACCATGAACTAGAACCTGGTCCCCCTCAGAGAGGCACGAGGAGCAATGGCCGATAGGAAGCACATGTGATTTTGGAGCATTCTATATCTGCCATCGACGGGACAGGCACCCGAAAGGTAAGCGCCACAAAACAAATCCCAATTCTGGTTAAAAACAACAAAAATAGACAAACGAGTGTACAGAAGTCCCCAATTGAAAACGAGCAAACAAGCATGACATCACACGAGCCTCGCCGCATGTTTGCACCGCTCCCTCCCCCTCACCGGGAAGGAGAAGACGGAGCCCAGACCTCCACACCGGCGATCCTCACCTCAATTTCGATGCTGGATATCAAAATATGCGAAAAACCGTCGACAGGAGGGAGGAAGGGTTGCCAGGAAACCTCCAGGACTCACCCAGAAAATGGCGTTCATTCCGTCCATTCCGTGGACAGGGGAACGAACCGGGACAGGCTGTCCGCCAGGATGTTGGACACCTCCCAGATGTGAATGGCCAGGAGAGTCAAACCCCGAGAACTCAGCAGACGAGTCACCCGAAACGACCTACCCCCAAAGAGCCAAGGAGTGCATCGAACCCCCTTGGTTTAGGCAATGAACCACTGGGGAGCAGTCTGAATGGAGCCAGATCGTCGATCGGCGGGCGACCCGAACCCACCGAAGTGCAAACCACACAGCCGTGAACTCCCATACCGTGCTATGGACCCGACGGAAAGATGGACCCCACCGCCCCTGGCCAGCCTGGTGAGCACTGGTCAAAAGCCCCAGCCGAGAGACGACGCGTCCATGAACACATCAAGCGAGGGCATGGGTAGGCGCCAAGGCACAAAACCCTGAAAAACTCGAAGAGGAAGCCGACGACGCAGCAGCCGACACAAGGCCCCTGGGGGACGAACCCAGCGATCGCGAGAGAGGTGGAAGGGACGTCCTCGAAGGAACCAGAACAGCCGACGAAGCCAAACCCGACCTGGTGGGTAGACCAACATCACAAAGTTCAGGCTCCCGCACAGACCCTCGAGCAACTGCCGGGTGACCCGGGAGCCCCCCAGAAACAAGCACAGGCGGCATCGGAGGAAGAGACAAGGAGGGGGTTCGAGAGTCCCACATAAGACCCAGCCAGGACCGAACCTGGGAGGGAACCAGATGGGACTTCCTCCAGTTCACCAGGAACATGAACTCGGCGAGCTGGGAAAGCACCAAATCCCTGGCGAGCAGACACGCGAACTGACTGGAAGCCCAAACCAGCCAGTCATCGAGATAAGCCAACACCCGAACACCTAACAGATTCAGACGGGCCACCACAACCTGGGTAAGGCGTGTGAACACAGGAGGTGCCAGATTCAACCCGAACAGGAGACAATGAAAGAGGTAACTCTGACGCCCTACAACAAAATCGTGCCAGTCCCGGAACCCAAGATGAATAGGGACATGCCAATACGTGTCTTTGAGGTCCAGGGACACCATCCAAACGCCCGGCTTCAACAGAAGCTGGACCTAGGGCAAAGTGGTCATCCGAAACGAGGGGCAAGAAACCCAAGGGTTCAGACGGGACAAGTCCAGAATGAACCGCAGGTCCACACAGTCCCGTTTCGGAACTGGGAACAGGTGGGGAACCCACCTGAGAGATGTTGTCGTTTCGACCACGCCCAAGCGCACCCACTCCAAGATGACCCAACAGAGCACAGGAGAGGAAGCCTGCCCCGTCAGCCCCGAACCCCCCCAAAGGAAGAGGAGCCACTCAACGCCACCGCAGGCCGAGATAAATGACCCGAAAAGCGGACACATCGTGAGACCAAGCATGAGCTCACAGAGCAGGCTTCCCCTTCACCGCCACCGCCCCGTCAATAGGGCAAAGCGCGAAAGGGCCGCTGGCCCTGACAAGAACCCTACCTGTGTGCAAAGCGAACACTGTGCCGACCAGGCGGAACTGCAGGTGGCACTGGCACCGAACCCGACACCTGTGGCCAACCCCGACGAATGGAACCATGAGCTCTGGCACGACTCCGTCGGGAAGGAGCCCACCGGTTGCCCCGGAGCACCAACAATTCAGACATAGGGCGGCAAGTGGAAGAAGCCACCTGAATATAACGCTCAACTGCAGAGGCCCAAAAAAGCAGAGGACAAAAAGGAGAAGACAACCTAAGAACCAGGGCCCAAACGGATTCCAAGGAGGAAGCGTACAGCCTGTCGACATGCAAAACGCGCAGTGAAAAATTGCACCAACGCCTCTCGCAGGATCGGTGCAAACAGCTTCAAAAGAGCAGACGATGCACAAGCAGCCGAGACTAAGGCACCAGACCCAGGAATAGCCCCAAGTGCCTCTACATCCTCCGCAAGCCAATCAGAAGACAGTTCCAGGAAGGAAAAGAAATGCAGGATCGAAGCCAAAAAGCCATGAGTGCATAAGTCCTCAGCCACAAGCGCAGCTGACAGAGAAGGAACATGCACATGAAGCTGAACTGCACCAATATCCCGCAAAAGGGCAGGAGCGAAAAGGCACTCATTAAGATGCGCAAAATCGTCCCCCAGGTAAACCTGGCCCACTGTCAACGCTTCGCGCCACTCAAATGTGCAGGTCCGACAGAACGAGTCCCAAGCACCCAGCGAGAACAAGGGGCAGTCTGTAAGCCAGGACGACCCCAGAACCTCATAACGCACCCAGTAAGGACACGATGATCCAAACCTGAATGAAGAAGGATCCATTATGGAGGCATATCCCGGGTCATGCAGGAGGTAAGCCGCAATGGCCGATCACACATCAGGCGGCGAGATGCGGGAAGCTGAAAACCTCCAGAAAGATGGAACCAAAGAATCCACAGGGACATGGAACCGAACCCGGGAAGAAGCAGAACCCAAGTCCAAGTCGCACACAGAGGGGGGAAAAGAAAACCCCACTCCTTGTAACAGTAAGCCCCACTCAGAAGGACAGAAAATCCAGGTGGAGTCCAACGGAGACCAAGGCCCCCAACTCAGCTCCTCCCCAACCCCGGAAACCTCCACCCCGGGGCAGAGTCGTCCACCAAAGCCCTGGCCTCACAAGAAAGAGCCGGGGCAGCCAAAAGAGCCAGAAGGGAAGGGGCCCTCTGGTCAGACCCCGGAGCATCGGCAGGAGGAGCAGACTCGAATGCCTCCGCAGCTACCCTGGACAGGGCAAACCCCGAAACTACCGAGTCTCAGAAACCTCTAAACCCTGCCCCGACCCCGAAGCCCTCAGACGCTGAGGGGCTGGAAGCAGGGAGGGAGGGGGAGAATCGAATGAACCACCGAAGGGGAAGAACAAGGGGGCGCGGACGGTACCAAGGCCGAAGGGACCAACACCCCCAAGTCTGAGTCCCTATAGGCAAAGCGGGGCAGCCTCGGGGCGTCCGGGGCAGCAACAACCCGAGCGCATTGCAATAACCTAAATCTATCCTGCAACGCGAGTGCTGCCTGCACCCGAAGAAAATCATCATCAGACTGGGTGAATTGAGTCACAAACAAGCAACAGAGCTCACAGGACTCAGGGTCAAATGTGTCACTGACCCAACAGGCAGCATGACGGAGGTAAAAACAAGGAGTGTCGCCCTGAGACAAGGAGACAGAGTAACCCTCAAACTCGCACATAGCGAGAGGGGGATGCAAGGGTCTCCTCAATCGGACTCAAGAGCCCCCGTGAGGTTTTCCAGGGCTCCTAGACTGGGTCTGCTAAGGGTTATCCCAGGCAGGGTACTGCTAACTGGCGCCCCAAACTACCACACAAACTGCTAAAAGCTGAACCCACAGGACGTGTCCACTCACGAGGGCAAAGCAGGGGGTGCCACCACACAAAACGACCCTAATATAAGGAGGGTAGGAGAACACAAGGCCCCCTCACCAGGCAAAAACAAAAAGAAAAACCATGTAAGTGGACAACGTACCCAGAGAGAACAGAGCCGGCCGCTGTTATAGGTGAAAACTAGCTACGCAGTACCCCGCGCCCCACTAATGCAATAACTACCACTTACCCCAAGGCAAACAAGGAAGGAAAACCCCACACACACTCGGGGCGGCCAAATGCCAAGCAGAGAAAAGCCAACAGAGGTAGACCCAAAGCAACTTGTGGAAGGGAACCCCAAGCCCCAAGGGCAGTATTTACAGAGCACTCAGGGAAGGTGCCCTAAGCACATGCAGCCCGAGTACCTGAGAATATTACTCCCAGCTCACACGACCACTGTAAGAGCAGCACTGAAAACAATTAACAGCACAGAGAAGACTGGAGCTGGAGCAATTCTAACTTCAGAATTGCTTTTAAATACATGGATGGCGATATACTAAAGAAATTGTTCACGACTTTTGTTAGGCCAAAGCTAGAATATGCAGCGGTTGTGTGGTGCCCATATCTTAAGAAGCACATCAACAAACTGGAAAAGGTGCAAAGACATGCTACTAAGTGGCTCCCAGAACTGAAGGGCAAGAGCTACGAGGAGAGGTTAGAGGCATTAAATATGCCAAAACTAGAAGACAGAAGAAAAAGAGGTGATATGATCACTACATACAAAATAGTAACAGGCATTGATAAAATCGATAGGGAAGATTTCCTGAGACCTGGAACTTTAAGAACAAGAGGTCATAGATATAAACTAGCTAAACACAGATGCCGAAGAAATATAAGAAAATTCACTTTCGCAAACAGAGTGGTAGACGGTTGGAACAAGTTAGGGGAGAAGGTGGTGGAGGCCAAGACTGTCAGTAGTTTCAAAGCGTTATATGACAAAGAGTGCTGGGAAGACGGGACACCACGAGCGTAGCTCTCATCCTGTAACTACACTTAGGTAATTACACTTAGGTAATTACACGACTGTGCATGATCCCATCAGCCGAGGAACGGGGTGGGGATCGCCGGTGCGGAGGTCTGGGGCCCTTTTCCCCTCCTGGGAAGGGGAAGCTGCGCAGACATGCGGCGTGGCTCGTGCAATGTCATGCTTGTTTGCTCGTTTTTCTTTTGGGGAGTTCTGTCCACTCGTTTGACGATTTTTGTTGTTAACCAAAATAGGGATTTGTTTTGTGGCGCTTACCTTTCTGGGTGCCTGTCCAGTCACTGGCAAAAATAGAATGCTCCAAATCACATGTGCATTTCTATGGGCCATTGCTTCCCCGTGCCTTTGTGAGGGGGCCAGGTTCTGGCTCGTGGTCCCCGGTAGACCTAGAACTCCACCCACAACGAATGATGCAAAATAGTTAGGGTATCTATATCAGCTATGGATAGCTCCGGGAAGTCATAGGAGCTCTCTCCAGAAAACATAATATGTAGAGTGGCACGCACCCATTCACCCATGATATCACTGGTGGTGCAGTGGAGTGGTTAGTATACAGTCTTGCTCCTCCATATCACCCATTTGCTCAATCACATTAATATGAATTACATTTTGGTATTCAGACTTCATTGTCTATGACATAGACTCTATGTAATATGTAATCTTTAATGAGTTTCATTTAATGCTCCAAACGTTGCATTTCATTAATAGGAGGCTTTTACGAATAGGCCTTTGTTTTTCATTGCTGATTTAAAGCCTCATGTGTTTGAAAATATGTTGACATTTCCACTTTGTGCATTGTCTGAGAGCTTTGATAGGTTTATTACACCTGCATCCCAATCCTCGGTGTGCACTGGTTTTCACCTACTTATTGCAGGTCACCTGCCAAGTAGTGAAACTTAGTCAGCTAATTTCCTACCCTTGAACCCATGTGGTTTGGAAGTTTGCTGTCATTATGCCCCTCTTCTTGAACATGTCTGCTGTCTACATCTAGCTTACTGATTTGCCAAAACGTACAAAATGCAACATTTTAATATAACCAGAAATGTATGAATCCAAGCAACCCACCAAACTTAACCTACTGATGCACAGAAAATGTGGATATCTGTGAGCTGCTACTTTTTTTATAATTCTTTGTATTTCTACGGAGGAGACTATAATGGATAAACTGAGATGTACTAGTTGAGAGAACAGGTTGCTACTTCATCTCTTCATATGGATCCCCCACAGTCCATACTCTTCCAGTTGTAGCTTCAAGACTTTACTCCTGCTCCACCTAAGTACAGTGCTCCAGAGCTCAGCTGCCCCAGATGAGCTCACCTCTGCCTTTCTTAACATCTTCCATTTCTTTATGTTACATTATTATGAAGACAGGAGTCCTGGTGTGAGGTGCCATGGGGGAGAATTATTAAGGAAGCTACTGAAAGGATACCCCCAGAAAAAGAGCACCGCATGATATGAAATGTATCTTTGTAAACTATAACACGTATGAACTGACATTATCATACTTAACTCATTCTTAACCTCAAGATCAAAAGATAACCTTCAAGGTATAATTTTACGTACATTTTCTAATGGTGAAATTTAACTTACAGTGAAATGATAATGAAAAACTTTTCTCTCGGGCAGATCATCTTTGACAGTGAGGAGGAATTCTCGTAGTATGTAGTCATTGTTTGAGCTTTCAGAAACATTGCGAACTGTGATACGGCCATACTCCTTACAAGAGCCCTCTTCGGGCCAGTAACGGCCACATTTATTCTGAAAAAATGAATATGAAATTATATTTTTAAACAAAGGCTAAATCCAATAAATGAAAAAATATATCTTAAGAACATTATCTATGTTTAGGTATTCAATATCTCACTAAAATTTATCATATACTGTAACCACATTTAACTTCAATATATAAAATAGCAATAAACTTCATAAAATGCAGAACATCATCATTAATTCAAATTATGAAAGTTAGCATTCATCTAGTCATTGAGTCTATGTGAAAATACTGTAGCAAGTTTGATTAATTTTGATAAGATTTTTTTGCTAATTGTACACATGAATACACACTCATCCTTCAGGAATCTGTGTAAAGAATCATTCAAAACCTTGTATACTACTTATGTAAGACCAATCCTAGAGTATGTGGCCCCAGCATGGAGCCCTGCACCTTGTCAAGCACAAGATGAAGCTGGAAAAATTTCAGAGGTATGCTGCTAGGCTAATCCCAGAAGTAAGAGGCATGAGTTATGAGGAAAGGCAGCATGAAATGCACCTCACGATGCTGGAACACAGAAGAGTAGTGGGAGACATGATCACTACCTACAAAATTCTCAAGATGAATTGACAGGGTAGACAAGATTAAACTGTTTAACACGGGTGGTATGGGAACAAAGGGGGACACAGCTGGAAACTGAGTACACAAATGAGCCACAGGGACGTTAGAAAGAACTTTTTCAGTGTCAGAGTAGTTAATAGATGGAATGCATTAGGCAGTGATGTGGTGGAGGCTGACTCTATACACAGTTTCAAATGTAGATATGATAGAGCCCAGTAGGCTCAGGAATCTGTACATCAATTGATTGACAGTTGAGAGGCAGGACCAAAGAGCCAAAGCTCAACCCCCACATGCACAACTAGGTGAGTACAACTAGGTGAGTACTCACACACACATCACACATACATGTGCATGCACACATAATTCGATACACAGTATTATATGTAAATATGATAAGAAAAGAAGAGAAAAGGAGTCAAATCTGCTTTGAATTAATGACAATTGAAAAGTGAGGATTAAGAGCAAATGCCCGACACTGCAAGCACAAATAGGCAAGCACACGGGAAATTGAGTGGGACACAGGAGGAAACTGAGTGCCCAAATGAGCCACAGAGATACTAGAAAGAATTTTTTTAGTCTCAGAGCAGTTGACAAATGGAATGCATTAAGCAGTGATGTGGTGGAGGCTGACTCCATACACAGTTTCAAGTGTAGATATGATAAGAGCCCAATAAGCTCAGGAACCTGTACACAACTTGTTGCACTCACGGAGACAAAACTTAAAGATGTTATTTTAAACGAGGTCATATTCCCAAGGGGCTACTCAATTTGGAGACGGGACAGAAAAATTAGGAAAGGCGGTGGCGTTGCTGTGCTGGTGAAAGAACACTTAAAGGTGAAAGAAATAATGACTGCCAATCCACAAGAAGTTGACATAATAGCACTAGAGATCTGCCATGAGGATGATAAACTAATGATCATAAATGGTCAAAGGAGGAGCTAGATAGTAAACGCGAAGGTCTTATAACAATAATGAGAGAGGTTATAGCGAGAGCGGATAACGATAGATCACGACTGTTGATAGTTGGTGACTTCAACTTGAAATCCATAGACTGGGAAGCATATGAAGCTAAAACAGAAGATTTTTGGACCTGTAGATTTGTAGACCTCATCCTGGAAACATTCTTGTATCAACATGTTAAACAAGCTACGAGGATGAGGGAAGGGGACGTTCCCTCCATGCTAGATTTGATATTTACCAGGAAGGAGGAAGAGATATTTGACATTCAGTACCTTCCTCCCTTTGGTAAAAGTGACCATGTCTTTTTGGGAATAAAGTATGCAATGCGTTATAACCTGGAAGAAAATAAGGAGGTTGAAGCAGTTGAGAAACCTGACTTCAGGAGAGGACATTATGGCCACCTTAGAAATTTTTTTAGTGAGTATAATTGGACAGACTTGATGCTAGACAAGGAAGTGAAAGAGAGGTACTGTATGTCAAGTTTAGTGAAATATATGATAAAGGCACAAAAAAATTTATACCAAAACAGAGATGTAGAACTAGGAAACAGGATTGGTTCAATAGAAATTGCGAGAGGGCCAGAGACCAAAAGGCACAAAAATAGAATCAATACAGGAACAGGCCAAACCACCCAAACATACCAGCGATACAAAGATGCGAGAAATAACTACACGGCAGTGAGGAGAGAGGCAGAAAGAAATTTTGAAAGAGGGATTGCAGACAAATGTAAAACAGAACCAGGTCTATTCTATAAATTCATAAACAACAAATTGCAGGTAAAGGATAATATTCAGAGGTTGAAAATGGGAAATAGGTTCTCGGAAAATGAAAACGAAACATGTGAAACACTAAACGAAAAGTTCCAAAGTGTGTTTGTGCAAAATTAAATCTTTAGGGAACCAGACACAATAAGAATTCCAGGGAACAACATAGAGTACATAGAGATGTCTAGAGATGAAGTGGAAAAAATGCTCAAGGAGCCAAGTAAGAACAAAGCAGTTGGTCCAGATGGAGTTTCACCATGGGTTCTGAGAGAATGTGCATCTGAGCTCAGCATTCCACTTCAACTGATTTTTCAGGCATCCCTGTGTACAGGAGTTGTAGCTGATGTGTGGAAAAAGGCTAACATAGTTCCAATCTACAAAAGTGGAAACAGGGAAGACCACCTTAATTACAGACCTGTATCATTGACAAGTGTACTGTAATAGTCAAAATATTGGAAAAAATAATTAAAACTAAATGGGTAGAACACCTGGAGGAAAAACGATATAATATCAGACAGACAGTATGGTTTTCGATCTGGAAGATCCTGTGTAATGAACTTGCTCAGTTTTTATGATCAAGCCACAGAGATTTTACAGGAAAGAGATGGTTGGGTTGACTGCATCTATCTGGACCTAAAAAAGGCTTTCGACAGAGTTACCCATAAGAGGTTGTTCTGGAAACTGGAACATATTGGAGGAGTGACAGGTAAGCTACTAACATGGATGAAAAATTTCCGAAGTGACAAAAATGAGGGCCGTAATCAGAGGCAAGGTATCGGATTGGAGGAATGTTACGAGTGGAGTACCACAGGGTTCAGTTCTTGCACTGGTAATGTTCATTGTCTACATAAACGATCTACCAGTGGGAATACAGAATTACATGAACATGTTTGCTGATGATGCTAAGATAATAGGGAAGATAAGAAACCTAGATGATTGTCATGCCCTTCAAGAAGACCTGGACAAAATAAGTATATGGAGCAACACTTGGCAAATGGAATTTAATGTGAATAAATGCCATGTTATGGAATGTGGAATTGGAGAACATAGACCCCACACAACCTATAAATTATGTGAGAAATCTTTAAAGAATTCTGACAAAGAAAGGGATCTAGGGGTGGTTCTAGATAGAAAACTGCCACCCGAGGACCACATTAAGAACTTTGTGCAAGGAGCCTATGCTACATTTTCTAACCTCAGAATTGCTTTTAAATACATGGATGGAGAAATACTAAAGAAATTGTTCACGACTTTTATTAGACCAAAGCTGGAATATGCAGCGGTTGTATGGTGCCCATATCTTAAGAAGCACATCAACAATCTGGAAAAGGTGCAATGACATGCCACTAAGTGGCTCCCAGAACTGAAGGACAAGTGCTATGAGGAGAGGTTAGAGGCACTAAATATGCAAAAACTAGAAGATAGAAGAAAAAGAGGCGATATGATCACTTCGTTCAAAATAGTAACAGGAATCGGTAAAATTGATAGGGAAGAATTCCTGAGACCTGGAACTTCAAGAACAAGAGGTCATAGATTTAAACTAACGAAACAAAGCTGTCGGAGAAATATACGAAAATTCACTTTTGTAAATAGAGTGGTAGATGGTTGGAACAAGTTAAGTGAGAAGGTGGTGGAGGCCAAAACCGTCAGTAATTTTAAAGCGTTATAAGACAAAGAGTGCTGAGGAGACGGGACACCGCGAGCGTAGCTCTCATCCTGTAACTACACTTAGGTAATTACAAGTTGATTAACAGTTGAGAGGCAGGACCAAAGAGCCAGAGCTCAACCCTCACAAGCACAAATAGGTGAGTATAGGTGAGTACATACAGCCGAGCTGACAACATTCAGGATTCGCAGTCCATGAACAGTCCACGAGCTTATAACAAATAGATACTTTCTTTCACCTGATGCACCTTTAAGAAATATTATGCATTATGCATGGCTAGGATACAGCTACTGTGAGCTGCATCCTGGGAATGTGTGCTAAATCACTGTACTGTGCAGCTGTAAAATATGACTAGCCCTGGGTGTGCAGAAAAATAATTATTCTCCCATTTTTTTCTTATATTCTTATAATGTGTTCTCTGATCACTGGAAACTAAAAAAAAAAAAAAAAAAAATCCAGCGTTGAATGTAATGAAACGCCATTTTCTGGGTGAGTCCCGGAGGCGTCCTGGAGGCTCCCCGGAGCTATCCAGGCTGAATGGATATGTATAACTTTCTGGCATCAGTCAATGCATGGAGTTCTTGCCTACCGGGGACCACGAGCCAGAACCTGGCCCCCTCTAGAGAGGCACGAGGAGCAATGGCCTATAGAGACCTCCCTTATTATTGGGAGCATTCTATGTCTGCCATCGACCGGGAAAGGCACCCAGAAAGGTAGGCGCCCAAAACAAACCCCTATTCTGGTAAACTATTGCGACCGAAGACCGAACAGGCGAACAGAACTCCCCAAACGAAAATTAATCCTCATGACGTCATCATGTCGCCGCGCCTCCATCTGCGCAACCCCCCCCCTCCCCAGGAGGGGAAGGGGGGAGCCCCAGACCCCACCGCCGGCGACCCAACCTTCAGTTCTTAGGCTGGATGTCAAAACCCGAAAAAACACCGCGACCGGTAGGGAGGGAGGGATGCCGGGGAGCCTCCGGGACTCACCCAGAAAATGGCGTTTCATTACATTCAACGCTGGTTTTCTGGGGGGAGCCCCGTCGGCTCCCCGGAGCTAACTACCCAAAGATAAGGAAACAGGGACTTACCCAGGCGGCGGGCCGTCCTCACTCCTCAATGCGAAGGCGAGACAACTGGCTGCAACCGCCGACCCAATGCAACGCAGGCCCGACTAGGCCCAGGGACATTCACCAGGTAGCGAGCGGCCAGGACCCTGTTCGATCTCCAAAAACCCGGGCCCGAATGTCCACCCAAGACATGTTGCCAAAAACAGCCGCCAAGGCCGCAAACTTACGAACGTCGTGGGCCCGGGGAAAAACCGCAGGCTGGCTACACTTTATAACCCTGCGGACAACCTGAGAGACCCGAGCCCGAGAACAGGGAAGAAGGGAAACCGGATCAACCCAGAGCGCATCCCCGGCCACAGAAGCCGTGGCCCGCAAATAACGGCGAAGAGCCGCAACCGGACACAACACATGATGCACCCCCGGCCTGACCAACCAAGCGTCAACAACCAAGGCCCCCTCCGAAAGGCAGCCGTCTCATTCTTCGCCAGAAAAGAGGGAGACGGCTGCAAACGAACAAAACGACCACCAGGACCGAAAGAGCAGAAACCCCGGCGCTGGAGGAGAGCATGAAGCTCGCCCACCCGACCCCCCGAGGCCAAAGCCAACAGGAAAAGAGCCTTGTAAAAACAATCCCGAACGGAAGGGGCCACCACAAACCAGGGCAGAGAGAGAAACGAAAGAACGCGGTCCAAAGACCAAGACGGCTCCGGAGGAGCGTGAGCAGGCCGGAGGTGAAACAACGCCCTAGATAACTTGCGAAACGGGGCGGAAGTAACATCCACCCCGAAAGCAAACTGAAGCGGCTCCGCCAACGCCGCACGATACGAAGCAACAGTATTCGGCATAAGACGACGGTCCTCAAACAACCAAGACAGAACAACCCTATCAGAGACCGAAGAACACCTACGCAGTGATAGGAAAAACCGGAAGGACCGCCAGGAAACCTCATACTGCCGCTGAGACGAAGCACGCAGGTGGGAGACCAACAACGAAGCCACCTGCGCACCATACAACGAATATAAACCTGAGTCAAAAACTCCAGACGCGAAGAATCGGAGAAGATGGAACCAGCCTCGTAC
>WNGS01164858.1:5022526-5047443 GCA_020271785.1 Procambarus virginalis | reverse complement strand
AAAAAAAAAAAAAAAAAAAAAAAAAAAAAACCAGCGTTGAATGTAATGAAACGCCATTTTCTGGGTGAGTCCCGGAGGCTCCCCGGAGCTATCCAGGCTGAATGGATATGTATAACTTTCTGGCATCAGTCAATGCATGGAGTTCTTGCCTACCGGGGACCACGAGCCAGAACCTGGCCCCCTCTAGAGAGGCACGAGGAGCAATGGCCTATAGAGACCTCCCTTATTATTGGGAGCATTCTATGTCTGCCATCGACCGGGAAGGCACCCAGAAAGGTAGGCGCCCCAAAACAAACCCCTATTCTGGTAAACTATTGCGACGAAGACCGAACAGGCGAACAGAACTCCCAAACGAAAATTAATCCTCATGACGTCATCATGTCGCCGCGCCTCCGTCTGCGCAACCCCCCCCCCCTCCCCAGGGGGAAGGGGGAGCCCCAGACCCCACCGCCGGCGACCCAACCTTCAGTTCTTAGGCTGGATGTCAAAAACCCGAAAAAAACACCGCCGACCGGTAGGGAGGGAGGGATGCCGGGGAGCCTCCGGGACTCACCCAGAAAATGGCGTTTCATTACATTCAACGCTGGTTTTCTGGGGGAGCCCCGTCGGCTCCCCGGAGCTAACTACCCAAAGATAAGGAAACAGGGACTTACCCGGGCGGCGGGCCGTCCTCACTCCTCAATGCGAAGGCGAGACAACTGGCTGCAACCGCCGACCCAATGCAACGCAGGCCCGACTAGGCCCAGGGACATTCACCAGGTAGCGAGCGGCCAGGACCCTGTTCGATCTCCAAAAACCCGGGCCCGAATGTCCACCCAAGACATGTTGCCAAAAACAGCCGCCAAGGCCGCAAACTTACGAACGTCGTGGGCCCGGGAAAAAACCGCAGGCTGGCTACACTTTATAACCCTGCGGACAACCTGAGAGACCCGAGCCCGAGAACAGGGAAGAAGGGAAACCGGATCAACCCAGAGCGCATCCCCGGCCACAGAAGCCGTGGCCCGCAAATAACGGCGAAGAGCCGCAACCGGACACAACACATGATGCACCCCGGCCTGACCAACCAAGCGTCAACAACCCAAGGCCCCCTCCGAAAGGCAGCCGTCTCATTCTTCGCCAGAAAAGAGGGAGACGGCTGCAAACGAACAAAACGACCACCAGGACCGAAAGAGCAGAAACCCCGGCGCCGGAGGAGAGCATGAAGCTCGCCCACCCGACCCCCGAGGCCAAAGCCAACAGGAAAAGAGCCTTGGAAAAACAATCCCGAACGGAAGGGGCCACCACAAACCGGGGCAGAGAGAGAAACGAAAGCACGCGGTCCAAAGACCAAGACGGCTCCGGAGGAGCGTGAGCAGGCCGGAGGTGAAACAACGCCCTAGATAACTTGCGAAACGGGGCGGAAGTAACATCCACCCCGAAAGCAAGCTGAAGCGGCTCCGCCAACGCCGCACGATACGAAGCAACAGTATTCGGCATAAGACGACGGTCCTGAAAACAACCAAAGGACAGAACAACCCTATCAGAGACCGAAGAACACCTACGCAGTGATAGGAAAAACCGGAAGGACCGCCAGGAAACCTCATACTGCCGCTGAGACGAAGCACGCAGGTGGGAGACCAACAACGAAGCCACCTGCGCACCATACAACGAAATATAAACCTGAGTCAAAAACTCCAGACGCGAAGACTCACGGAGAAGATGGAACCAGCCTCGTACAGGGCTGGACCGATCTGCTGAAAGAGGCGGAGCCGCGGGAAGACCCTCGGGCACGGACACCGAGCAAGCAGCGCCTGAAACCAAGGCTGGGCCGGCCACCAAGGGGCCAGAAGGACAACACGACCTGGTAAGTCTCCAAGCGAGTCAGGACCTGGAGCAACAGCGGAACCGGGGGAAAGAGGTACAGGTAACCCCACCTCGCCCAGTCCAGCCGGAAGGCGTCGACCCCGACGGCTTCGCAGTCGGGAAAGGGCGCCACATAAACCGGGAGACGCCTCGACCACGCCGACGCGAAGAGATCCACGTCCGGAGTCCCGAACGTCTGGCACAGCCAAAGGAAGGAGTCGGCATCGACCGTCCACTCCGAAGACAGGGGACGGAACCGAGAGAGGCCGTCCGCCAGGACGTTGGACACCCCCCGGACATGAACCGCCAGGAGAGCCAAACCCCGAGAACTCAGCAGACGAGTCACCCGAAGCGACCAGCCCCAAAGAGCCAAGGACCGCATCGAACCCCCCGGTTCAAACAATGAACCACCGGGGAGCAGTCCGAATGGAGCCGGATCGTCGATCCGCGAGCGACTCGAATCCTCCGGAGCGACATCCAAACAGCCGCGAACTCCCGCACCGTGCTGTGAGCCCAACGGAAGGACGGAACCCACCGCCCCTGGCCGGCCTGGTGAGCACTGGTCACAAAACCCCAGCCAAGAGACGACGCGTCCGTGTACACATCGAGCGAGGGCTCGGGAAGGCGCCAAGGCACCGAACCCCGAAAAACCCGAAGAGGAAGCCGGCGACGCAGCAACCGACGCAAGGCACCGGGGGTCGAACCCAACGATCGCGAGAGAGGCGGAAGGGCCGGCTCCGAAGGAACCAAAACAGCCGACGAAGCCACACCCGACTCGGCGGGTAGACCATCATGGCAAAGTTCAGGCTTCCGCACAAACTCTCGAGCAATCGCCTCGTGACCGGGAACTCCTCAGAAACAGGCGAAGGCGGGACCGCAGGCGCATAGAGCCGCCGGAGGAAGAGACAAGGAAGCAGTCCGAGCGTCCCAAACCAGACCCAGCCAAGACCGAACCTGAGAGGGAGCCAGATGGGACTTCCTCCAGTTCACCAAGAACCCGAACCTGGCGAGCTGGGAAAGAACCAAATCCCTGACGAGCAGACACTCGGACCGGCTGGGAGCCCAAACCAGCCAGTCGTCGAGATAGGCCAGAACCCGAACACCTAGCAGACGCAGGCGGGCCACCACGACCCGAGTAAGGCGTGTGAAAACGCGCGGTGCCAGATTCAACCCGAAGGGAAGACAACGAAAGCGGTAACCTTGACGCCCCACCACAAAACCTAGCCAGTCCCTGAATACCGGATGAACCGGGACGTGCCAATACGCGTCCTTGAGATCCAGGGACACCATCCAAGCGCCCCTCTCCAAGAGAAGACGGACCTGGGACAGAGTAGTCATCCGAAAGGAGGGGCACAAAACCCACGGGTTCAGACGGGACAAGTCCAGAATGAACCGGCGGTCCGCACAGTCCCGTTTCGGAACTGAAAACAGGCGGGAACCCACCTGAGGGACGCCGTCGTTTCGACGACGCCCAAGCGAACCCACTCCGAGATGACCCGACGGAGCGCAGGAGAAGAGGCCTGCCCCGCCAGGCCCGAACCCCCCGAGGGAGGAAGAGCCACCCAACGCCACCATAGGCCGCGTGACACGACCCGAAAAGCCCACGAATAGTGGGACCAGGCGTGGGCAAACCGGGCGAGCCGCCCCCCCATCGCCCCGTCAACGGGGCGAACCGCGAAAGGGCTGACGCGCCTTCCGAGAACCAAGGCGACGAACAGAACGGGTCCCACCCCGTCCAGCAACAGCCAGAACCGAAGGCGCCGCCAGCCCCGAATCTGGCACCAATGGCCTACCTCGACGAAAAGACCCCTGAGCCCTGGCACGACCCTTCCGGGAAGGCCCCCCACGAGCCCCCCGGAGCAACAACAACTCCGACATAGGCCGACAACTGACCGAGGCCACCTGCATATAACGCTCTACAGCAGACTCTGCAAACAGCAACGGGCAAAAGGGCGAGGACAAACGAAGAGCCAGGGCCCAGGCGGAATCCAAGGAGGACGCCAGCACCGCCTGACGACACGCGAGGCGAGAAGCATAAAACCGCGAGACCGCATCACGCAGGATCGGCGCGAAGAGCTTCAACAAGGCAGATGACGCCCGCACAGCCGAGGGCAGTGCACTAGACCCAGCAGCAGCCCCAAGCGCACCCACATCCAACTCGAGCCAATCCGAGGAGAGCTCAAGGAGGGAAAAGAAACGCAGAGCTGAAGCAAGCAGGCCACGAGTCCGCAAATCCTCCGCAATCAGGGCAGCCGAAAGGTAAGGAACCCGCACGTGAAGCTGCATGACACCAACATCCCGCGGAAGGGCAGGAGCGAACAAACAAGCATTCAAATGCTCGAAAGCGCCCCCCAGGAAAACCTGCAACGCCAAGGAAACCTCTCGCCACTCAAGCACACGGGACCGACAGAACGTGTGCCAAGACTCCAACGAAAAGAGAGGGCAGTCTGCCAACCAAGACGACTCCGGAACCTCATAGCGAAACCAGCACGAACCAGGGAATCCGTACACAAAGGAACGAGGATCCATCAGGAAGGCATAATCCGGGTCACGCAAAAGGTAAGCCGCCAAGGCCTCCCGCACCTCCGAAACAGAAACACTGTGAGCGGGAAACCTCCAGAAGGATGGAACCGAAGAACCCTCGGGATCACGGAACCGAACCCGGGGAGGGGTGGACACTAAATCCAAATCGTACTCGGAAGGAGCGAAAGAGAACCCCTCTCCTTGTAACACTAAGCCCCACTCGGAGGGCAAAAAAACCCAGGCGGGGTCCAACGGGCCCCAAGGCCCCCAAGCCAACCCCTCCCCAACCCCAGGAACCTCACCCTGAGGGTCCGGGGCCAAGCCGTCCTCCTGAGCCCCCACCCCCAAAGAAAAGGTGGGAGCAGCCGAGAAAGCAGGAACAAAGGGGGCCCACTGGCCAGACCCAGAAGCTTCGGCAGAAGACGGGACACCACGAGCGTAGCTCTCATCCTGTAACTACACTTAGGTAATTACACAGGGAGTGGGATACGAAAACCTCCCTGGAGACACACATCCCCTTAGAGGGAACAAGGAGCCATGAAGAGTTGAATGGGAGGCAGGACCTCATAAGTGAAGTACCACTTGTTTCTTTTTCACATTGTGAAAACATGATGTTATTTGTTACAGGAGCCCATACCTGGTGTCCCCACAAGCCCAGGAAGCTGCAGACAAGGGGCTCAGCAGCAACATTGGTGTCCGCACCCACTGCCCAGGATAGCAAAGCGGAGTCCTGGTTGATACCTGGTTGATACCAGGTATCAACCAGGTTACCAGGTAGTCCAAGGGAAAGGCTTCAAAGGAGAAGCTGGCTTAAAGGAAGACTGAGAAGTCTTGGTGGGACAAGCATGCTCAAATGCCTCTGCATCTAAATTGGAAGGGGAATACCTCAGAGTCTCCTGCTAAACCAGGGGTCTCCAAACTTTTCAATGTAAGGGCCACATTATATATTTCCCATATTTATGCGGGCCGAAGGAATAAAAAATGAAAAAACAAAACAAAAAACAAATCAGTGCCAGTAATTTAATTTCCTCAAATATTAAAGTATAAACATGGAAAGTATAAAGTATAAACAAAGGTATTGTCAAAGTACAGAGAAAAGAATATTGTACAGTGTTTGTGCTCCCTGAAACAGAAGCAGCGAAGCCTCACTCGCCCTCCATCCCCACAATATACAGTTATACACAACTGATTGGTTGTAATGCACAACACATACCTACCAGTACTAGTATCTGTGCGTCACACTATCGAGAGAGAGGAAAACTGACTCGGGCTGAGCGCCACCAGTCAGCAGCCCCAGCTTTGAATAATTCTGCGATGCCATTCGTACGATAATTATTTTTTCAAGGCCACCACACAGGGATTTGTTTGGCGGGCCGGATGAAATTATGTGGCGGGCCGGATGTGGCCCGCGGGCCATAGTTTGGAGACCCCTGTGCTAAACTATCCCAAGCTAAACTTTGCCCAAACCCAGAAACGTTCCTGGGCTGGAAGCAGGGGCAGAGGGGGGAAAGAATCAGAAGAGAGGCAAACCATGTCCATTGGGAAAGAAAGAGGAGTGGATGGTAGAATTTCTCAAATACCTCCAATTCCAGGTGCATAATCACCAAATGGGCAGCTGAGAGGCACCCAACCAATCACAGAACCCAGACCACTGCAACCGTGAAAAAAAACTGCAAAGTGGTCGCTGCCTAACCTTATCAGGACTACAATGAAGTCAAATGGGAGAGTAAGTCCCCCCACAAGACTCGGGATTGAATGTGTCACCAACCCAACTAACAGTACAGATGAATTGAGTGGACTGAATGGTATCACATGGTATGGATGACAATCCACCCTCAAACTTGCTGGAAACAAGAACAGATTCAAGAGGGATATCCATAGAGGCACTGAACCTACAGGGAATTTCCGGACCCTGAAGGGGAAATAGAAGCAAACGAAACACATTGTCACTGGGATCATTATGCCGGATCTGCAATTAAGCTGACACAGCATGGTTCACAGGCCTGGGAAGATTGATCTTGGCGTGCCAAAAGAAGCACGTGAACTACCCAGTGTGCACTGCCAGCCAATGCCACTAGTGACCCAAGTAAAAACAGTAAAAGTCCCAAGATACCTGGTTCACCCTCACCAAGGATCACCACAAATGAGGAGACCATCTAAGGGAGTAACTCCTGAACACCTCAGGGAAGATAACCTTTGCAATGCAAGGGCAGCACTAGGGAGCACATAGGGAAGGTAGCCCTGCACACATGCAGCTCCAAGCACTCTCAAAGCACTGTACAATGTACAGGAAACACACCAAAGATAAAAACCACCACTTAGCTGAACCAGCAGAATACCGAAGCCAGAGCAACGAGAGGTGACCTGGTACCCACTACACCAGCATAGCACTGAGGGTGGAGATGCCAGCTGATGGTAAGCTACCTCCCCCTCCCCTAAAAATGAGTGGAGGAGAGGATGTAGCCCACATCCACTTGTTTGCTTACATAGTTAGGGAAGTTCTATTTTGCAGTTTTAGAGGCTTCGGTCTCAATGAAACCCAGCAGTGGTTTGTTTTGACATGATGACTTTCTAGTTGCTTCCCATGTGGTGGCATACTAAATCACTAAATATCACTGGTCCCTGCACCTCTGTGAGGTCCCCAGAAGGTTCCCTACAGAACTTCATGGCTGATGCAACCTATTAGATGGTATTCTGTCAGTATATAATATCTTCGGGGAGCCACAAGGGGCTCCCTGAGGAAATGTTTTACAGCTTCGTACCTTCCCTCGTTCCACTTCTTTGGTTGTCATGACAATTACTCTTGTATTCTCCTGCCACACCATCCACCAAAAATCTGCACTAGTGGAGGGTAGGCAGCCTTGAGTTGCTATATAGGTTTTGGCCTCAATGCCAACATCCTCTTCACTCTGTAAGGACAAAACCTTATGAATATTTAATTTTATCAAATACTGAAACATTGAACAATGACCTTGCATTAGGAAAAATCAAGGAAGGAATCCTCAGTCTTGTATACTGGTATAACTCATGATAACACAATATTGTGAAAATAATGATATTATTTGTTACAACAGCTTGCCTTAGCAAACATGAAACTGAACACGGCAAATTTAAATAAGGTATAAATTTTTCATATCTCGTACAAGAGTGAATAAATCCTTTTAAGCAGAACTGGTATTCTATTGCATGTCAATATAATACTGTATTATGTAAAATATGAGTGAATGAATGAATGACTGAATATGTGTGTGTGTGTAATTACCCAAGTGTTGTTACAAGATGAGAGAGCTACCTGTATGCTCATGGTGTCCCATTTTCCCAGTACTCTATTATAAAGCTTTGAAACTATTGACAGTTTTCGCTTCCACCACCTTCTCACATAATTCGTTCCAAACCGTGTACCACTCTGTTTGCGAAAGTGAATTTCCAACTTTTTTTTCGGCGGCTTCGTTTAGTTTGATCAAATCTATGACCTCTTGTTCTTGAAGTTCCAGGTCTCAAAAATTCCCCTTTATCATTTTTTTGTATTCATGTTAATATTTAGTTATATAGTAATCACCTTTTTTCTTCTAACTTCTAGCTTTAGCATATTTAGTTCCTCAAACACCTCCTCAAAGCTCCTCTTTCAATTCTAGGAACCATTTAGTGGCATGTCTTTACATCTTTTCCAGTTTGATGTGCTTCTTAACCCTTTAACTGCGCAACGCGCCTGCAGGCCCACGTCTGGGGTGAGCTACGTGCCTCCAGGTATTTGTATTTTTCACGTTCCATTCAAAACTCCAGCGGCGACATAGGGGTTCACATCAGCTTCCTCAGAGCTCTTGTAAACAGACGCCATCTATAAAAACAAATCGTGGTCCACATTCCCGGGTGTGAGAGCCTCAGTGGTGAGTGAGCAACCAAGGCTGGTGCTCGCAGCATGAGCGCACAGCATTACAGTTCAGCGTGTGACCACAGCATCGCCTAATAATGTCAGAAGCTGGCAGACTTGAGAACCCTGCAGACGATCTGAGAGACCCGAGCCCTGGAACAGGGAATGAGGGGAAACCAGATCAACCCAAAGTGCATCCCCAGCAACAGCAAACAGGTAACGGCGAAGATCTGCAACCAAACACAACACATGATGCACCCCCCGGCCGAACCAACCAAGCATCAATAACAAAAGGACCCCTCTGGAAAGCAGCCATCTCGGCCTTAACCAGAAAGATGGAGAAGGCTGCAAACTTACAAACCTAACACCAGTACCAAAAGAGCAGAAAACCCCTCTTCCGGAGGAGAGCCGGAAGCTCCCTGATCTGACCCCAGAGGCCAAGAGGCCAGACCAAGGACCAGGATGGCTCAGGCAGTGCATGAGCAGGTCGGAGGTGAAACAAAGCACGAGCAAGCGTATGGAACGCAGTGGATGTCATGTCCACCCCGAACGCAAGCCGGAGCGGTTCCTCCAATGCCGCGCAATACGAGGCGACAGAAGAAGCATCAATTAATGGTCCTGAAAAAATAAGAAAGGACAAGACAACCCAATACAAAAGAGAAGATAACCTATGATGAGCAAGAAAAAGGCGAAAAGAAACGCCAGGAACTACTTACTGTCGCCGAGACAAAGCTCGCAGGTGGGACACCATCAACGAAGCCACCATAGAGATGGTGATACACCTGTATCAAAAGACTAGATGCGAAGAGCCGAGTAGAAGGGCTTAACAGCCACATACCGGACTGGTTCGACTTGCTGAAAGAGGCAGAGCAGTGGGAAATGTCCCGGGTTCGGACACCGAACAAGCAGCGCCTGAAAACAAAGCTGGGCCATGAGGACTACTCTCCTTAAAAAGGACTCTAAACAAGCCAGAACCTGAAGCAGCAGCTGGACTGGGGAAAGAGGTACAGGTAACTCCACCTCAACCAGTCCTGCCGAAAGGCATCCACGGCGAACGCATCGCAGGCGAGAAAGGGCACCACATAGAATGGGAGACGGCGAGACCACGCCGACGCGAAGATGTCCATGTCTGGAGATTCTGTACATCCAACAGAGCCAATGAAATGAGTTGGTGATGACCGGCCAATCCGCGAACAGAAGAATGAACCGAGACAGGTCGTCCGCCAGGACATTGGATACTCCCATGAATCGCACAGAGAGCCAAACCTCGAGAATCCAGCAGACGAGCCACTCGAAGGGACCAACCCCAAAGAGGCAAGGACTGAAGAGAATCCCCGTGGTTCCGGCAATGAACCACCGAAGAACAGTCTGAACAGAGCCGGATGGTAGAGCCCCGAGTGACCCGAAACCCTCCGAAGCGCAAACCAAACAACCGCAAACTCCCGAACCGTGCTGTGAACCCGACGGAAGGACGGACCCCACTGTCCCCAGCCGGCCTGGTGAGCACTGGTCACAAAGCCCCAGCCGAGAGACAACCCGTCCATGAACACATCGTGCGAAGGCTCAGGAAGGCGCTAAGGCACGGAACCCCGAAAACCTTCAAGAGGAAGCCGGCGACGCAGCACCAACACAAAGTCCCCAGAGGACAAACCCAACGATTGCGAGAGAAGCGGAAGGGACGTTCCCGAAGGAACCAAAACAGACGCCAAAGCCAAACCCGACCCAGTGTGTAGACCAGGACGGCTAAGTTCAGGCTCCCGCACAACCGCTCGAGCAACCGCCGAGTGACCTGGGACCCCCTCAAAAACAGCCAAAGGCGGGATCACAGCCGAAGCAATGCTTTTGGAGGGAGAGACAAAGAAGCGGTCCAAGAGTCCTAAACAATATCCAGCCAGGTCAGAACTCGGGACAGAACCAGATGGAATGTCCTCCGGTTCACCAGGAACCCGAACCCGGCGATCTGGAAAAAACACACCACTGGCGAGCAGACAAGCAGACCTACTGGGAGCCCACACCAGCCAGTTGTTGAGGTAGGCCAGAAACCGCATCCCGAGCAGACGCAGACAGGTCACCAAGATCCGTTAAAGAAGTGTAAATACACGAGGTGCCAATTACAAACTAGAGAAGGCAACCAAAGCGGCAAACCTGAAGCCCCACCACCAACTGTGCTAGTCCCGGAACCCTGGAGAGGAACGTGCCAAGATGTGACCCTGAGGTCCAGGGACACCATCCAGGCACCCAGCCCCAACAGAAGCCGGACCGGAGACAACAGTCATCCAAAGAGAGGCAAAGAATCCAGGGTGCAGACTGCACAAGTCCAAAAGAATCGCAGATTTCCAAAGGCCTGTGACGGCATTGGAACAGGCAGGAACCCCAGAAGGATGGGGCAGATCGAACACTTCCAAATGCACCCACCCCAAGATGACCTGAAGCGCAGGGGAAGAAGCCCACCCCGCCAGCACCAAATCCCCCAAAAGGGGAGGAGCCGTTTTTGTATACTGTACACACACAGACTTATACAAAATGTATAAATTAAAAACATAGAAAGAAAAGAAAAAGACAAGCTGCCAACCAGTGGGCAGAGAGCACCACACCAGCCCGACGAAGAAGGCACCGAGAGAGCACAAAAACTGCACCAAAAGGCCCACCTCGACAACAAAAAACCAAGACCCCGGCACGACCACAACACGTGCCAAGACCCAAACAGATCAGCCTACAAGCCAGGAAGACCCCAGAACCCCAGAAGGCAGAACCAGGTCACTCATGAGGTAACTAAAAGCCCCCTGAACCATAAAGAGGGCCCAAGAGGAAGAAAACCTCCGGAACGAAACCAAAGAACACAAAGGAACCCGGAATCGAACCCCGGGGGAGCCCAAACCACCACATTTGCCGGCAGAAATACACCACAGAAAGGGCAAAGCACAGCACCCAGACAGAACCCCCAGGAAAACGGCCAAAACGGACTAAAACCGAGTTACACAAGGTGTGGAAGCAAGCATAAACACACCCAAAATGCGAGCTCTCACACCCAGGCACAAGTAAACAAACCGCAGCGCCGCCGGTGGCCAAGCGGGGAAGCAACCCGCAAAAAGAAAATGGCCACCAGAACAAGGAGTCATGACCGAAGCAATAGATCTGAAAACACGCCAGCAATGTGGGAAGCAAGCAGACGAGAGGGACGAAAAACCCCACCCAGAAGCAGAAAACCCAGGTAGGGGCAAACAGCCCCAGAACTGCTAGCGGGCATCCTCCACAGCCCCGGGAACCACAACAGAAGGCCCGGGCAAAGCCATCCTCCATGCCCTCTGCCCTTAAAGAAAAGGAAGAGTCCAGAGGAAAGGCAGCAAAGAGGGGCCGCTGGTAATACCCAGAAGCCCGGAAGGGGGATTAGGCTCGAAAACTTTTGTCCCCAACCCAAATGGGGCAGCCCCGAAGTCGTCCGAGTCTCGGCACCAACTAAACCCCGCCCCAACCCCGAAACCTGCAGATGGTCAGGAGCCGGGAACAGGGAGGCGAAAGGGCGTAAACAACACCTAACCAAAACGGGGCGGCCTCGAGGCATCCAGGTGGGAAACCAACCTAGCGTGTTGCAGCAACCTAAACCAAGCTTGCAACACAGATGCCGTCTGGACTCGGAACAGTAAGGCCATCTAAAGAGTACTGGAGAACAAGCAGAGAACACATCTCGCAAGACTCCGGGTCAAGGTGTCAGTGACCCAACAGGCAGCATGATGGAGGTAAAAGAGGCGACTATCACCCTGAGACAAGGGCACAGCAACCAACGAACCCGCACAAGACGGGATGGAACCCGGAAGACACATCCAGTGGTCCACTGAGCCCCGACACGGTTTTCCAGGGGTCCCTAGGCTGACTGCTATGGGAAGCCCGGGCAAGGTGTTGCTAACCGGTTAACACCCAAACCTAACAAGGGGTAGATGCCAACACTGAAAACCCCTGTGACGTGTACAATAACAGGGACCTACCAGAGAGCCACCAAACACTACCAGTGGAACTATAGCCACACTAGGCAGACCCCCACCAGGCAAAGTAAAATAAAAACAAAAGAAAACCCAGCAAAAGTACACTGTCCCCAGAGGCAACAGGAACCGGTCGCCGCATAGGTAGCAGGTCGCGCAACACCTTGATGCCCTAATCAGCACAATACCAGTCCCTATCCAAGGCCAAACAAGAGGCCCCAAGCCCCAGCTGGCCGTAAGGGCGAGGCAAGTGCCATGCAGCAAGAACCTCTACGGGAATGGTTCTCGAACGCCCCAGGGAAGATAACCCTGTCACGCGGGGCCAGTACTCACAGGGCACTTAGGGAAGGAAGCCTCTAAGTGCATGAAGCCCTGGTACTGATGAGGAACACCAGGCCACCGCACAACACAAAACACGACAGTGAGTGCCACGAAGGCAAACGTCACCTAGAAAGCTGAGGCCAGAGAAGTGTCTGTCCCGACTGACATTAGCTTATGAACTGGAGTGCCATGTAGCCGGTGCAGTGAGGTCCGGGGCCCCCATCCCCCTCTCGGGAAAGGGAGGGCTGCGTGGACGAGAGGCAGTAATGTGTTACGTTTGCTTGTTTCATTGGGATTATAGGGAGTTCTACATCTCTGTTCAGTTTTTGTTGTTGGTTTCTTACCATGTGGGGTTTGTTTTGTTATGCCTACGTTTTTGGGTGCTTAACCCCTGTCAATGGCAGATAAGGAAAACCCCCAACCACAGGGGGATTTTCCAGGGCTATTGCTCCCTGAAACCTCTCTGAGGGGGCCAGGTTCTGGCTTATGGTCCCTGTTAGGTCTGAACTCCATAGCTAATGTCACAGTCTAATATAACATACATTAGCCCCATAAGTTCCAGGGAGCCATAGGGGCTCCCCTCAGAAAAAATTCAAAGTCCCAAGTTCTGGCAGTTATGACTGATTTATTTGTTGACCAATTTAATTCTATCTTCACATAGTTAGGGATGGGTATGCACTCTCTAGGATGTAGAGGTTACAACAAAATCAGATAATAAACAAATAAAAAAATCTCCACTAAAAAAAAATTTGGACATTGGTGAAAGTAACTGATTTTACAATTGGACAATGTATTTGTATGATATATAACAAAACAGAGCATAATAACATACATACTCATTATTATTGGTGTTATTATGTATTACTCAGCAATACTATAAAAGCACCAGTTGCATATCCACTTTGTGGACACTTCTAACTATTATTATTCTTCTTTGTGCATCGGACATGTGCTTGCATCTTTTTATTACTGTATTATCCCTCAGTTCCAGTTAGTAGGAGCTGTTCTCCTTATCAACAAAAAGTTCTTCTTTAAAAAAAATTGTCTAAAATCCATTTCTGAAAATATTGGGATGAAACTAGAGGGTGAAACTATATGCTGAAATAGAGGAATACAGAGAACATATACTGCATATATAGACGCAATAAAGCACCTAAATTATTGGGATCTTCTCAAAGCTCTCCAAATGTACTCACTAGAAAGAATACGAGAGAGATATCAAATAACATACTGTACACGTGGAAGATACTGGAGGGCCAAATACCAAATCTACACAGTAAAATAACAACGTACTGGAGTGAATAATATGGAAGAAAATGCAGAATAAAACCAGTGAAGAGCAGAGGTGCCATAGGCACAATAAGAGAACACTGTATAAACATCAGAAGTCCACGGTTGTTCAACACCCTCCCAGCGAGCATAAGAAATATTGCCGGAACAACCGTGGACATCTTTAAGAGGAAACTAGATTGTTTCCTCCAAGGAATGCCGGACCAACCGGGCTGTGGTGGTTATGTGGGCCTGCGGGCCGCTCCAAGCAAACAGCCTGGTGGACCAAACTCTCACAAGTCAAGCCTGGCCTTGGGCCAGGCTTGGGGAGTAGAAGAATTCCCAGAACTCCATCAACCAGGTATCAACAAGAAACTTTCATGACGCTGAAGCCAATAAGTTGGACATTTTGTTTAACATTTAATATTAATTTTCACATAATTCAAATATTTTTTTGCCCAGTCTCAGCTTATATTCCCCCATTTACAGCCCAGGCTGTAGCAGTGTAAGGGTTAAGTGGAATTCTCAGCTCAGGTGAGCATTCTCTCAGAACCCATGGCCTTGGATGCTTGCTTGTTTTGAGGAGCATGGCCTTAGGTGATGCCCCTCAAAACCCTTAAGTGTAGTTACAGGATGAGAGCCACGCTCATGGTGTCCCGTCTTCCTAGTACTCTTTGTCATATGATGGATTGAAACTTTAAGTATTGACGATTTTTGCATCCACTGCCTACTCAGTTTTAATTACGCTTAGATAATTACAAAAGCCAAGTTTCTTTTGCCCTGTACCTCTGTTCACCCTAGTAGTAAATAGGTATCTAGGACTTAAACAGATGTTATAGGAAGAATAATAGGAATGTGGGTGCTTGAGAAATATATGTAGTAATACTGTATATGTAAATATATGACAGAAAATTTAGGTCGAGAGTCAGAACATTAGACAAACAACAGTTAGAAATGTGAGCTTCAAGAGCTAACACAGGCACAAATTCTAAATATAAACAGCAAATACTTGGCCGAAGTCACAGCCAAATATTTGCATTCATTCATAAATATAAAAACAGTGCTTACCGAGATGAGATTAGCATTGATATAATCGGACCCAGGTATGCCTGGGTCAGTATCTCGAAGTATGACGCGTGTATGATCAAATGGCAAAATGTTCTTGTAACGATTCTTATTGCGATTTTCTGGTTTCTGCCCTTCTTTGCGAGAGTATAATTGCTTGCATTCTTGCTGTTGCAGGGATTCAAATTCCTCCCAAAATCCAGCCTTTCCCATAGTAGGTCCCTGATGCTCCTTCTGTAATGACGGGTCAAAGCTTGTTTGGCGTCGACGCTATATGACCCGTCACCAAATAAATAATTATGCTACAGTACGTGTGTGTGTAGGATAATGGTTAGTACAAACTTACTAACAAAGCTAATGGTTACATAATAATGTAATGGTTACAAACAAGCTACATTTCATAATACTGTACTATAATTTATTTAATGTGATGACCAAAGCTTAGTTAAATCATAATATGGAAAAGTACAGTACAATACATTAATTTTGTTTCAAAATGAAAAACCTTGGATTCCAAACTCACCGATAGTTCTCGTACCCTGCTATCAATGCCTCGTGCATTGATCCTTGTAGCATTAAAGGGCATTTTCAAAGGTACGACAGTACCAGACTGCTCTACCATGGGATTCCGTCGATAATGTTCAACCAATTCGCTGAGTGTGTCAAATCTTCTGCCACCACCAACATCATATTTATTTTCCTGCCAAAGAAAATTTCATCATTGTCACTTGCATGTTTCTTATATTCATGGAATGAGGCAAACTCCTACCAGGAAGGATGGAAAATTAGTAGGCAAAATTGAATGAAATGAAATAACTTGGTGGGCCAGTAACTCTCCGAGCTTAGTTATTGTACCACAAAGGCTTGGTGGTACAAACTCCAACAAGCATCTCAAACTCAATTGTCACCTACCAAAAGCTGGGACAAGATTGGGCTTACTCTACGAAGCAAGAAGAGCCAGGGAGTCCGAGATCAACCACAGAACTAGGAAATCACCAGAAAGTAGAGGCATAGCGTAACAAGTATCTGCCTAAAGGTTAATTAGGCACCCAAAAGAAACAAAACAAATGATTCTCTCTTCCAGGTAAATACCCTGCGATTGTGCCTGACCATCACCAGATTCTGGCATGCCAGAACCCAGAGCAACAGCTGGACCGGGGAAAAGAGGTAAATGCACCCCCCACCTCGACCAGTTCTCCCAAAAAATGTTCACTGCAAGAGCTTTGCAGTCAGGGAACGGCCCCACTTAAAGAGGAAGATTTGGCTGACGGACAGTGGGCCACATCCGGGCTCGTTTACATCCAGCAAAGCCAGTGGAAGGACTCGGCATCGACGGTTCACTCTGTGGAGAAGGAAATAAAGTGAGACAGACCATCGGCCAGGACGTTGGACACATCTATTCCCTCCTGGTTGAGGCAATGAACCACTAGAGAACAGTCCAAATAGGGCCGGATCACCAAGCCCTGAGGAATCTAAAACCTATGCAGTGCCTGCCACACTGCCACAAACTCCTACACCTTGCTGTGAGCCCAATGAAGGGATGGCCACCAACAACCCTGGCCGGGCTTGTGAGCAATTGTCACGATGTCACAATTATCGTGTCATTGTCACAATTGTCACAAAGCCCAAACCTACAGCCAAGGTGTTTGTAAAAACATTCGAGCGAGGGAGGAGGAAGGTGCCACAGCACCGAACCCCAAAGAGTGTCATCGAAGAGCAAGCCGGAGACATAGCAACTGGTGAAAGGACACTGTCGACTCCCTCGTTTAAAGCTTTTCCCTTGGACCTCACCTTTTCTTCACACACAGTGGGCATGGATGACGGTGTGGCCCTTGAGTCTTTGTCGACTATTCACGGGGCTTGGCGAAGGGGGGAGCCCAGTCGTCGACCAGGCCTCCTCGTTGCTGGACTGGTCAACCAGGCTGTTGGACGCAGCTGCTCGCAGCCTGACGTATGAGGCACAGCCTGGTTGATCAGGTATCCTCTGGAGGTGTTTGTCAAGTTCTCTCTTGAACACTGTGAGGGGTCGGCCAGTTATGCCCCTTATGTGTAGCGGAAGTGTGTTGAATAATCTTGGGCCTCTGATGTTGATAAAAGTTCTCTCTCAGAGTACCTGTTGCACCTCTGCTCTTCAATGGGGGTATTCTGCACATCCTGCCATGCCTTCTGGTCTCATGTGCTGTTATTTCTGTGTGCAGGTTTGGGACCAGCCCCTCTACTATTTTCCATGTGTAAATTATTATGTATCTCTCCCGCCTGCGCTCAAGAGAATACAGATTTAGGCTCTTTAGTCTGTCCCAGTAGTTTAGATGTTTTACTGAGTGGATTCTAGCAGTAAAAGACCTCTGCACGCTCTCCAGGTCAGCAGTTCTCTAGCTCTGAAAGGGGCTGTCGTTGTGCGGCATAAAACCCCCAGCGGGGCAAAAAGGGGTTTAGGCCACTCAGACAACCCCTCCCCAACCCCGGGAACCTCTATGGCAGGACCCAGGGCCGAGTTGTCCCCCAAAGCCCAAGCCCCATAAGCAAAAGCCAGGGCAGCTGTACAAAACACTAAGGAAGGGAGCCCACTGGTCAGACCCATACGGCACGGCTGGAGGAACAGGCTCGAATGCCACCGCTGCCACCCCGGAAGGGGAAAACCGTGAGACCGCCCGAGTCTCAACCCAACCAACCCTGCCCCAACCCCGAAACCTGCCGACGGTTTGGAGCCAGAAGCAAGGGGAAGGAAGTATACACAACAGAAGGGGAAGGACTAGAAAGAACAGACGGAACCATAGCTGAAGCGACTACCACCACCAAGTCCAGACCCGATAACTAAAACGGGGCAGTCTCGGGGCTTCCAGGGCCCCACCAACCTAGCGCGTTGATGCAACCTAAACCTAGCATGCAACGCCACAGCTGCCCGCATCCGCATATCATGATCAGTGGCTCAGGTAAACGGAAGCACGTACAGACAAAACGCATCACATGACTCTGGGTCAAAAGAATCACCGACCCAACAGGCAGCAAGGCAGAGGTACAACGGGTGACTGTCACCCTGACACAAGGGGACAGAGCAACCTTCAAACTCGCAAGACGTGAGGGGGGGACTCAAGAATCACATCCATCAAACCACGTAGCCCCCGTGAGGTTTTCCCACGGCCCTTAGCCTTGATTACACGCTAGGGAAAGCCCAGGCAGGGAACTGCGAACTGGCGCCCGAGTCAACCAAACAAACTTCTAAAGCTGAACCCCTGGGACATGCTTGATCCCACTCACGGGGATCAGGCAGGGAGTACTACCAAAACAGAAAATATATATATAAATACCCCTAGAACAGCAAAGGGGGACCACAAAGGCAGACCCCCACCAGGCAAAAAACAAAAACAAAAGAAAAACCCCGCAAGAGGACAACGTACCCAGGCGGAATAGAGCCGGCCGCTGTTATTGGTAAAAACTAGTTGTGCAGTACCCCGCGCCCCTACCAGTGACAAAAACTACCTCCTACCCAGAGGCAAACAAGGGCAACAAAACCCCAGCTTGACCCCAAGGGTGGCCAAGTACCGAGCAGTAAATGACACAGCAGAGGCAGATCCCAAGGTGACTTGTGGAAGGTGGCCCCAAGCCCCAAAGGCAGTACTTACAGGGCACCTAGGGAAGAGAGCCCTAGGCGGATGCAGCCCGAGAACCGTGAAAGATTTCACCTGGCTCACACACCACCTGAAGACACAGCCCACACCACAAGGTACAGAACTGAAACAAAACCGGAGCCACAGGTACCCGACCGGCCAGGAATCACATCAGCCAAGAACTGCCAGTTGGATTGCCGGCACAGAGTGTCTGGGGCTCCACCTTCTCCCTCCTGGGGTTTGCGCAGACGACGGCACAGACGACGGCGCAGCAACGTCATGCTAGTTTCATCATTTTGTTTGGGGAGTTCTGTCCATTCGTTCGGCTTTCGGTGGCAATATTTTCACTAGAATAGGGGTTTGTTTTGGGGCGCCTACCTTTCCGGGGTGCCTATCCCGGTCGATGGCAGACATAGAATGCTCCCAACCACAGGGGGGTTTCTATAGGCCATTGCTCCTTGTGCCTCTCTGAGGGGGCCAGGTTCTGGCTTGTGGTCCCCAGTAGGCAAGAACTCCAAGCACTTTGACTGATGTCAGAAAGTTATACATATTCATTCAGCCTAGATAGCTCCGGGGAGCCGACGGGGCTCCCCCAAAAATGTGCAGGAACAGTTTCAATGGCAAAAACCACCACTTCGTTGAAGAAGAACATGGGTGCAGAACAAAAGAGAGGGCATCTCACATTGTCTACCATCAGCAAAATCTGAGGGTGGAGCAGCCGGCTGACTCTGTCTGCCTCCCCCTAAGTGAGGGGGGGAAGTGGGGTGAATGAGCTTGCGCTACTTTCATAATTTTTCTACCATTTGTTTACATTGTTGGGTAATTCTTTTGGCAAGTTTGAGACAACGATATTTCCTTATAACCAGCAGTGGTCTGTTTTGTCTCAGACTTTGTGAATGCTTCCCCGGTGGTGGTGAACATGATTAAAATTCACTGATAATTTGATCATAGTGTCACTGCTCTCTGTACCTCTTTAGAGGGGGGCCAGGTTCTGGCTTGTGGTCCCCAGTAGGCCTAAAAAGAACTTTGTGACTAATGGTACCTAGTAGTTTTATAAATCAGGACTATAGCTTTAGGGAGCCACATGAGCTTTCCCCAGGAAAACCTACCAAAATTGTTGACAAGTAACAAATGAGTAAACTTTCTGAAATTCAGAAGGGGTCTGGAATGTTATTAATGTAGTCTTGATTCCTGAGGTTACACAGTATACAAAAAGCACTTTTCTGAGCAGTTAGATGTCACTTCTGCCCTTCCTCCCCTGTACTTGATGGGAATATTTCTCTTTCCTGTGGCATTAGAAAGAAATGTAAGGATGGGTAGAAGGTAATGTTGTGAAGGGACAGTGACCTAATGGTTGTTTGACACTTTGCAAGCATACAGCTTTGTGATCTTTGTGTTGCCAAGTTGTGTCTTAGATAGGCTTTAAAAGGTTAATGGAGTTACCTTGCACTATTAAGACCTGGGACAGTTTGACAGGAACAATTTGAAAAGATTACTGTGGGCTATTATGGGATGTTATTCTGCAGATAATATTTAGTGGCTAGTAGGATTTTGCCATAGAAATCGACAGAGCATAGAGTTAAAAATCTAACATTTAATGTAATGAGGCATCTCCATTAAAGGGAGCCACCCTTGATGGTTTCCTGAAGCTAGTTGCTTAGCTAACTCCAAGCCTGAAGTAACTCACCAGGCCCTTATGAGTCGTGAGCACTTACCAGGACCCCCCTCAATCTGGCCTTGTCTGACTTATCCACTTACTGACTGACTGACTAGACTGACCCCCCTCAATAGAGGCAATGGAGACTTCGGATACAAGATCAACCTAGGCTGAAAGAAAAAAAACATCCGAAAGAGGAAGTAAAGTGCTCCAAAACAAGCAACTGCATGTCAAACATTGGTAACCCTGATACAAAAAAGGTACACACTTGTTGCCCAAGGTACACATCAAACATACATTGTTGTGTACCCTCTCAGGTGGGACACCATCAACGAAGCCACCTGATCGCCATACAAATGGTGATAAACCCGCGCCAAAAAGACCAGATGAAAAGAGCGGAGAAGAAGACCAGACAAGCTGTGTACTGGACCTGTCCGATCTGCTGAAAGAGGCAAAGCCATGGAAAACATCCCGGGTTCGGACACAGAGCAAGCAGCACCTGAAACCAAGGCTACGCCAGCCACTAAGTAGCCACTAGGACGACTCTTCCGTGGTAAGACTCCAACTGGGCTAGAACCCGAAGCAACAGCTGGACCAAGAAGAGAAATACAGGTAACCCCACCTCAACCAGTTCTACAGAAAGGTGTTCACCGCGAAGGCTCCGCAATCGGGGAAGAGCGACAAATATACCGGGAGATGCCTTGAGCACACCAACGCGGAAAGTTTCATTGCCGGGCGCATGTATGTCCGGCAAAGCCAACTGAAGGAGTCGGTGTCGACTGTCCATTCCGTGGACAGGGGAATGAACCGAGACAGGATGTCCGCCAGGACGTTGAACACTCCCTGGATATGAACTGCCCGGAGAGCCAAACCCTGAGAATCCAGCAAATGAGTCACTTGAAGCAACCAGCCCCAAAAAGCCAAGGACCGCATCGAACCCCCGCAGTTCAGACAATAAACCACTGGGGAACAGTTAAACGGAGCCGGATCATCGATCCGCGAGCGATGTGGACCCTCTGAAGAGAAAGCTACACTACAGCGAACTCCCACATCGTGCTGTGAGCCCGATGGAATGACAGACCCCACCGACTCTGGCTGGCCTGTTGAGCACTGGTCACAAAGCCCCAGCCGAGAGATGAGGCATCCCTGAACACATCGAGCGAGGGCTCAGGTAGGCGCTACAGCACTGAATCCTGAAAATCGCGAAGAGGAAGCCAGCGAAACAGCAGCCGACACATTGCCCCTGGGACTGAACCCAGCAATTGTGAGGAGAGCGGCGGAAGGGACGTCCCCGAAGGAACCAGAACAGCTGCCGAAGACAGATCTGACCCAACGGGTAGACCAGCACGGCGAAGTTCAGACTTCCGCACAGTTGCTCAAACAAAAGACGAGTGACTGGGGGGGCCCTTCAAAAACAGCCGAAGGTGGAGCTGCAGCCACAGCAACGCCGATGAAGGGAGAGACAAAGAAGCGGACCGAGAGTCCCACACAAGACCCAGTCAAGTTCGAACCTGATAGGGATCCAAATGGGACTTTTCCCAGTTCACCAACAACCTGAACCCGGTGAGCTGGGAAAGAACCAAATACTTGGTGAGCAGACTCGCAGACCAGCTGGAGGCCCAAACCAGCCAGTTGTCGAGATTGGCCAGAATCTGAACCCCTGGCAGACTCAAACAGGACACCACGACCCGGGTAAGGCATGTGAAAATGTGAGGAGCCAGATTCAAGCCGAATGGAAGGCAACGAAAGCAGTAAGTGGGGCCACCCCCACAACAAAATCAAGCCAGTCCCTGAACCCCGGTTTAATCGGGACGTGCCAATACCCAGACGTGTCTCTGAACCTCAGGCACAGGTCGGCGTTTTTTTTGTGTTGCTTAGCTTCCGAACTGGTGCTAGGCAGCCAGCGCGGTGAGGTCCGGTCCCCCCCCCCATACCCTCTTGGGGATGGAGGGCTGCGTGGATGAGTGGTGCAGCAGTAAAGTGTGATGTTTGCTTGTTTGCTTGGGATTGTAGGGAGTTTCTACCTGGTTGATACCTGGTTGATGGGGTTCTGGGAGTTCTTCTACTCCCCAAGCCCGGCCCGAGGCCTGGCTTGACTTGTGAGAGCTTGGTCCACCAGGCTGTTGCTTGGAGCAGCCCGCAGGCCCACATACCCACCACAGCCCGGCTGGTCCGGAACTTCTCTTAGAAAACTGTCCAGTTTTCTCTTGAAAATGTCCACGGTTGTTCCGGCAATATTTCTTATAGTCACTGGGAGGATGTTGAACAACCGCGGACCTCTGATGTTTATACAGTGCTCTCTGATTGTGCCTATGGCACCTCTGCTCTTCACTGGATCAATCTTGCACTTTCTTCCATATCGTTCACTCCAGTACGTTGTTATTTTACTGTGCAGATTTGGGACCTGGCCCTCCAGTATTTTCCATGTGAATATTATTTGGTATCTCTCTCGTCTCCTTTCTAGAGAGTACATTTGGAGAGCTTTGAGACAATCCCAATAATTTAGGTGCTTTATCTCGTCTATGCATGCCGTATATGTTCTCTGTATTCCCTCTATTTCAGCAATCTCTCCTGCTCTGAAGGGGGAAGTGAGTACTGAGCAGTACTCGAGACGGGACAACACCAGTGACTTGAAGAGTACAACCATTGTGATGGGATCCCTGGATTTGAAAGTTCTCGTAATCCATCCGATCATTTTTCTGGCTGACGCAATATTTGCTTGGTTATGCTCCCTAAACGTTAGATCGTCGGACATCATTATTCCCAAATCCTTGACATGCTGTTTTTCTACTATGGGAAGATTTGATTGTGTTTTGTACCCTGTATTATGTTTCAGATCCTCATTTTTGCCGTACCTGAGTACCTGAAATTTATCACTGTTAAACATCATGTTATTTTCTGCTGCCCAATCGAAAACTTTGTTGACATCTGCTTGTAGTTTTTCAATGTCTTCAGCAGAGGTAATTTTCATGCTGATTTTTGTGTCATCTGCAAAGGACGACACGAAGCTGTGACGTGTATTTTTGTCTATATCAGATATGAGAATAAGGAACAGTAGTGGTGCAAGGACTGTACCTTGAGGTACAGAGCTTTTAACATCGCTTGGACTCGATTTTATCTGATTGACTGTTACTCTTTGTGTTCTGTTCGACAGGAAATTGAGTATCCAGCGTCCTACTTTTCCAGTTATTCCCATTGACCTCATTTTGTGAGCTATCACCCCATGGTCACATTTGTCGAACGCCTTTGCAAAGTCTGTGTATACAACATCAGCATTTTGCTTTTCTTCTAGGGCTTCTGTGATTTTGTCATAGTGGTTGAGTAACTGTGACAGACAGGATCTTCCCGCTCTAAATCCATGTTGTCCTGGGTTGTGCAATTCATTTTTTTCCATAAAACTAGAAATTTGATTCCTAATCACTCTTTCAAACACTTTTATTATGTGTGATGTTAGTGCAACTGGCCTATAATTTTTTGCCAAGGCTTTACTCCCCCCCCTTGTGCAACGGAGCTATATCTGCAGATTTAAGTGCTGCTGGTATCTCCCCTGTATCCAGGCTCTTTCTCCATATTACGCTGAGTGCTCTCGCTACTGGTACTTTACATTTCTTTATGAATATTGAATTCCATGAGTCAGGCCCCGGAGCTGAGTGCATAGGCATATTGTCAATTTCTCTTTCAAAATCTTCCGAGTTTGTGGTAATATCCGTTATATTATCTGCAGCTTGAATGTCATTCATAAAGAAGCTGTCTGGGTCATCAACTTTCATGTTGTTTATTGGTGTGCTAAACATAGCCTCATACTGGCTTCTTAGAATTTCACTAATCTCTTTGTCGTCCTCTGTGTACGTACCTTCATTTGTAATTAACGGTCCAATACTGGTCGAGGTTTTGGATTTTGATTTTGCGTATGTGAAAAAATATTTAGGATTTTTCCTTATCTCTTGTATAGCTTTCTGTTCCAATTCCATTTCCTCAGACTCATATGATCGCTTCAACGTTTGTTCTATTTCTTCGATCTCCCTGCTTAGGCTTATTTTCCTTGCTTGTGATAGTTGTGTCTGCCGAAGCATTTCCGTTATTTTTTTCCTTCTCCTGTACAGTCGTCTGCGTTCTCTTTCTAGAGTGGTCCTCTTTCTGCCCCTCCTCATAGGCACGTGCTTCAAGCAGACCTTGTAAGCTTCAGCTGTCAGTTGAGCTATTCCCTGTGTGGGAGTTTTGTCGCTTAAGACCGTCTCCCATTGAATGGTTGCAAGGTCTACATTTATTTTTTCCCAGTCGATCCTCTTATTGTTGAAATTGAATTGATTGAATATTCCTTCTCGCTTGTTGGGTCTCTTAGACCTAGTACCGTTATTTATGCTAGTTCGCACTTCAATGAGCTTATGGTCTGAGTATGAAGTATCTGAGATTGTGATGTCTCTGATTAGTTCATCATTGTTTGTGAATATCAAGTCTAGCGTGTTTTCGTTCCTAGTTGGTTCTGTAATCTGTTGATTGAGCGAGAATTTGTCACAGAATCTCAAAAGTTCTCTGACCTGTGGTTGGTTATTTCCCGGGTCATTCCCTGCTATGATATTTGTGTTTGCCATTCTCCATCTTAGATTCGGTAAATTGAAATCTCCAAGGAAGATAATATCTGGAGCTGGGTTTGCTAGGTTATCAAGTATGTTCTCTATTTTGTGCATCTGCTCTGTGAATTCCTCAACCGTTGTATCTGGCGGTTTAATATTAGAATAATAATTAGGTTAGTTTCTCTACCTTAATTCCAAGTACCTCTACCA
>WNGS01164858.1:4975113-5022516 GCA_020271785.1 Procambarus virginalis | reverse complement strand
AGATGAGTTTTGTTTTACCTTATACAGTACAGGTAGTATATTTTTGTTATTTTTAATGTTATGACACAGGCTGTGGCGGCCAGGCCATGCAATGGTGATAGGGCTTTGTCACTAACCCAGAGCTAGCCAAGACAAAATCTTGTGAGTTTACGTTTTCTCTGCTAATTATAGAACATACATTTACAGACTAATATGTAGCTATTGTTGAAAAAACACATTTAATATGTTGTAAAACTGTTATAAAATTGATAAACTGACTGACTTTTTATGAAGCTGATGATTGCAGAGCTGTGAAGATTACGTCATCCTCTGCGGTGTTTATTTTGTATTGTTCAGTATAATGTAGTACAATACTGTTAACGACTGTATACTATATGAGGATTCTATCATTCACTTCATATAACTGTACAGTATGTACACTTATTTTCAGGCATTCACTTCACATAATAGCTAGGCCTACTACTACAGTAATTCGTGTGTGAGTAATGTACTGAGCTTTAATAAAAAAAAAGTTGAGTAACAGCTGTAACGCACTTGTACAATTGAAACATATTTCTGTACTTACAATGTGTACAGTATATTTTTTTGTCAAGGCTTAATTATTCATTAACTCTCACAATACTGTACTTTATCAACACTTTTTACAATAATTTATATGCATTTCAATCATATTTTATATCATCGTTAGCGGATGCTGCACGAGTTGTTGATGGGATTTCAGCATCGGCAGGTGCAGCATGGCTTGTAGGGCATTCGTTGCTGGTGGATGCTGCATGACTTGTTAATGGGAATTCAGCATCGGTGGGTGCAGCATTGATTGTAGGGCATTCATTGCTGGCGGATGCTGCACAACATATTGATGGGAATTCAGCATGGGAGGGTGCAGCATAGCTTGCATGGCATTTGTTGCTAGGGATGCTGCACGACTTGTTGATGGGAATTCAACATCGGCGGGTACAGCATGGCTTGTAGGACATTCGTTGCGGTGGATCTGCACAACTTATTGAATTCCCAGCGGGTGCAGCATGGCTTGTAGACAAAGATTGATGCTTGTAGAAGGATGATCAAGGGTGGTGGCCGCTTACCATGTGAGGGCGCGCCGATACCGAAACAAACCAAATATCGACCTACAGTTTTATTGACTGCCAGACCGGTATATGAGGCTCCAGATTCCGGTCTCAAAACTGGTCATTAGAATCAGCAGAACTCTAAATAAGAGGCCGTTAAATCAAGTGGAATCTCTACCCACTACGGATGACCTGACAGAGTGCAAGAGAAGAGGCCTGCACCGCTACAGGCCGAACCCCGAACCCCCCGAAGGAGGAGCTGCACCCATGTCACGGAGGTCAGAAGAAACGACCCAAAACGCCCATGAATCGTGGGACCTGGCATGGCAAACAGGGTGAGCCATCCCCCCTATTGCCCCATCAATGGGTGAACCGCAAAAGGGTCGACGACTCTTACAAGAAGTCGAACGATGCACAGAGTGACGACGAGACGCCTTTGTCTGGCGTCTCGTCGTCGAGGAGCTGCCCTGAACTGGCACCACTGGCTAACCATGACCAAAGGAACCTTGAACCCTTGGCACGACCTTTACAGTCGGGACTCACCCCCCCCCCCCTTCCAACATGGGATGGCAACTAGACGAAGCCGCCTGCAGATACTGCACACTGCAGACTCTGCGAACAACGACGGACAAAAAGGGGACAAAAATAAAAGCCAGGACCCAAGCAGATTCCAAACAGTGAGCGAGCACCACTTGACGGCACGCTTCCTTCAGAATCGGAGCAAACAATTCAACAAGCACCCAAGCGCGAACTGCCGAGGCAAGCGCACTGGACGCAGGCCCGGAACCCAGCGCCTCCACATCCTCCTCGAGTCAATCCGAAGACAGTTCAAGCAGGGAAAGAAATGCAAGACAAAGCCAAATGCCCATGGAGACGCAAGTCCTCAGCCACCAAGGATGCCGAAAGGGCGGGAAACTGCACGTGAAGCTGTACCTGGCTGATATCTCGAGGAATAACAGGGGCGAACAAGCATGAATTGAGGTGCTCAACTCGCCCCGCAAGTAAACCTGAACCACTGTAGTCGTTTCCCGCCACTAAAGTATGTGGGTCCGACACAACGCATGCTATGCCTCCAATGAAAAGAAAGGGCAGTCTGCCAACCAGGAAGATTCTGGCACCTCGTAACACACCCAGTAAGGAAAAAGAGGAACCAAATTCAAATGAAGAAGGATCCATTATCGAGGAAAACTCTGGGTCTCGCAGGAGGTATGAAGCAATAGCCTCCCAAACTTCCTTAAGCGGGAATGCAGAGGTAGTTCCCAAACAGTTTGTGGAAGATAACCCCAAACCGCAAGGGCAGTACTTACAGGGCACCAAGGGAAGGTGACCCTAGGAGCATGTAGAACCAGTACTACTTGAATTAAACCTGGCTCGCACACCACACCGCAACACAACACCACAAGGCACAGCACTGTTCAAGGATCGGAGTCAGAGTCGAATGACTGCCACTCAACACATCAGCCACAGAACTGGGGTTGGATAGCTGGCGCGGGTGATCTGGGGCTCCCCCCATTCCCCCTCCTGGGGACGGGGGTAGCATGCGCAGACAGCGGCATAGTGGCAATGGTGACGTCATGTTTGTTTGCTTGTTTTCAGTTTGGGGAGTTCTACTTGCTAGTTCAGCTTTCAGTCACAATTTTTAACCAGCTGTAGTTGTTTTGGACGCCTACCTTTCTGGGTGCCTAACCTGGTAGATGGCAAACATAGAATGCTTCCAACCACACGGGGGTTTCTATAGTCTATTACTTCTCATGCCTCTCTGAGGGAGTCAGGTTCTGGCTCGTGGTCCCCAGTAGGCTAGAACTCCATTGAATTGACTGATGTCATAGTCTAATACATACATATCAGCCCGAAAAGCTCTGGGGAGCCAGAAGGGCTCTCCACAGAAAAAGGGACTTTCACCCTGAGACAAGGGCACACAGCAACCTTCAAACCCGCACGAGGCGGGCTGTAACTCAGAAGACACATCCACTGAGCCCTGACAGGGCTTTCCAGGGCCTGTTAGCTGACTGCTACAGGAAGCCCATGCAAGGTGTTGCTAACCGGTTAAGACCCAAAGCTAACAAGGGGAGATCAAAACACTGAAACCCCTGCGACATGTACAATCACGGGGGCCGAGCAGAGGGCCAACAAAATAATAGAAGTGGAACTATAGCCACACCCGGCAAAAGGAACTATAGCCACACCAGGCAGACCCCCACCAGGCAAGAAAACAAAAAACAAAAGAAAAACCCCGCAAAAATACAATGTCCCCAGAGTTAACAGGAACCGACCACCACATATATAGGCAGGCTGCACAACACCTTGATGCCTTAACCAGCACATTTCTACTCCCTACCCAAGGCTAAACAAGGGCCACAAAACCCCAGCTGACCCCAAGGGAAGGGTAAATGCCAAGCAGCAAAAATCCCTACGGAAATGGTTTCCCAAACACACCAGGGAAGGGAACCCTAACTCTCAAGGGCAGTACTCACAGGGTGCCTAGGGAAGGATGCCCCTAAGCACATGCAACCCCGGTACTGATGAGGACACCTGGCCACCACACACAACATCACTGCAGAGGTCGCCACGAAGGCAAAACACTGCCTATTGAAATCGAGGCCAGAGAAGATGTCCGCCCTGGACCACATTAGCTAACGAACTGGAGTGATGGGAGCCGGTCGGCCGAGCGGACAGCACGCGGGACTTGTGATCCTGTGGTCCTGGGTTCGATCCCAGGTGCCGGCGAGAAACAATGGGCAGAGTTTCTTTCACCCAATGCCCCTGTTACCTAGCAGTAAAATAGGTACCTGGGTGTTAGTCAGCTGTCACGGGCTGCTTCCTGGGGGTGGAGGCCTGGTCGAGGACCGGGCTGCGGGGACACTAAAAAGCCCCGAAATCATCTCAAGATAACCTCAAGATGAGCAGCAGGTGCGGGGAGGTCTGGGGCTCCCTCCTCCCCCCCTTCTCGGGGAGGGGAGGGCTGTGCAGACGAGCAGCGCAGCAGTGGGCTTGTTTCCTTGGGATTGGAGGGAGTTCTACCTTTTTTTTTATTTTTCATTGTATTTTTCTTACCATGTGGGGTTTGTTTTGTTATGCCTACCTTTCTGGGTGCCTAACCCCGGTCGATGGCAGATAAGGAAAAAAAAAAACCACAGGGGAGGTTTTCTAGGGCCATTGCTCCCTGAAACTTCTCTGAGGGGGCCAGGTTCTGGCTCGTGGTCTCTGGTAGGTCGAACTCCTTACACTAATTCCGTGGTCTAATATATCACACATTAACCCAATACAGTGGAACCTCGGTTCTCGTATGCCCCTGTTCTCGTATTTTTCGGTACTCGTACTCAATTTCTCTGAAAAATTTGATTCGGTTAGTTGTTTGCCTAGATTTTTTAAGTTTGTTCATACACATACGGGTCCACCGCAAGCATGGCGCTTCAGTTTACCAATGTCTCCCGCCTAGTGATGATCGCGCTTGAATTCTTTGTGAAGAATTTCATTGTTTTTGTGCTTTTTTGGTTTCTGAACATAAAAGTTCTTATTATATATCATGCCATGGGTTCCAAGAGAGTCAGTGGTAATGTTCAATCTAAGAAAATAGTTGTGAGGATGACGATAGAGGAAAAACAAGAGATCATTCATAGTGAGGCAATGTGATGTCTCACTACAGACAAGTGTTAAAACATAGGGGAAAACAAGTGTCTACAGACAGATTCTTAGTAAGACAAGCAAGCAGTGAGCCACAACCAGGTCCTAGTGGTATGCCTGCAAAATGTAAGAGAGAGAGTATACCATAAATGTCATCACTGCTGTTATAATTGAAGGGGGACTCCCCTTCCAAACACTAACACCTCTCTTCCTTCCCCCTTCCTCACTGTCTTCTGCAAGAGTCCTCAATAAAGGTAAGGTACCTAAGATTATTATTCTGAATAAAATGTATTTTTTAGTTATTATATTTGGGGGTGTGGAAAAGATCAATTCAATTTACATTATTTCTTATGGAAAAATTTGTTTCGGTTTTCGTATTTTTCGGTTTTCGTACCGTCTTTGGGAACGGATTAACTACGAAAACTGAGGTACCCCTGTAGCTCCAGGGGAGCCGAAGGGGCTCCCCACAGAAACTGCACAACATCCACTAGAAAGAAGATGAAGGGTCCATCAAAGAGGTAAACTCAGGGTAATGCAGGAAGTATTTAATAAAGAAATCAACCTGAGCCACCGAAAAAGGGGTGGGGGACCCCAAGAGGAAGGAAGCCTCTGGAAGGACAAATCCAACAGACTATACAGTACGTACACAGATTAGGCAAGTATGTATAGTTAGTGCTACAGTGCACAATTAGGTGAGTACAATTAGATGAGTACAGAAACAAACCCTGGGTGGGTGGAGCTGCAGAAAGATCAAAATCATACAAGGAGAGGGTAAGAAAACCCCCTCCCCTTGAAGTAAAAGGCCCTTATCAGTAGGGACAAAGGATCAAGTAAGGTCCAAGGGAATCCAATGGCCCCGAATGGATTTCCTTGAAGCTCTGAAAGCCAAACACGATGGCTCTGGGGCCGATCCGGAGTTCACACCCACTGCCAGGGGGACAGAAAAGCAGAGTCTGGAGGAGATATTTTGGAAGAAGGGATTGGTTTGAAAAAAGGAAACTGCAAAACCTCAGCAGGACTAGGCAGCTCAACTTCCTCCATGCCCGAAATGGAAGCAGACATCCCTCTCCAAAACCCGCATGGTTTCTAGGGCCCAAAGGACTGACCAAACAGGACATGCAGGCATTTGAGATGCTTACCAGGAATTATAAAAGTAGACCAACATAGCCTTGTTAATGCAGTTGTAAAGATCGACCTCAGCTTGCCATATAAAACAAGAGCACAAACCTCCAATGGACAAACCCCCCAGTGGAGAACAAATTGTGTCTGCATGAGTGGCAGAACTAGCTTGGAGAGCTGGGAGACACACATGGAACTCTAGGCTAAGCAGAACTCCCAGCTGATGTGGTCAGCTGTGGAATTTATTGGAGCGATTTGGAGCCATCTCAGGAAGATGGCTTCAGGGAACCACAAGTGTCTCTCTCCAAAAATACTGTATATATGTGGTTGGGATGGTCTTTATAGAAAAACAAACAAAACCCCCACCTAGCCGGTCGGCCGAGCGGACAGCACGCTGGACTTGTGATCCTGTGGTCCTGGGTTCGATCCCAGGCGCCGGCGAGAAACAATGGGCAGTTTCTTTCACCCTATGCCCCTGTTACCTAGCAGTAAAATAGGTTCCTGGGTGTTAGTCAGCTGTCACGGGCTGCTTCCTGGGGGGTGGAGGCCTGGTCGAGGACCGGGCCGCGGGGACACTAAAAAGCCCCGAAATCATCTCAAGATAACCCCAACTGCAACGAGGAAGAGCAGAGGAGCCAAAGTCTTGCACTACCCAGGGGTAAGGCCCTTCGAGGGGAAAGTGTACCCTAACTGGAGGCATGGGCAATGCCAGCAGAAATCAGAGAAGATAACTCCAGCCACATGGAGCTTAGTAAATATTGAGTCACAATAACGTGGCTGAAGATATGATGACCAAACCACACATCAGAAGATGAAGAAATGACGACATTTCAAGCCAGACCGAAGCGTCGTCATTTCATCTTCTTCTGACGTGTGGCTTGGTAATCAAGACTCTAGGTTAAAAGAATAATGTGGCTTGAGAAAACCATGCACATGAAACGTAAATTAGAACATAAACATAGGTTCCTGCAAAACACATGTCCAGAAGGAGAGCTGAAAATTAAGCCAGGAAGGGCAGCAGGGCACTTTAGAGCTTGTCTCTTATAAGTATCAGGCGCATGACTGATGGAGGCAGCTGGCTGGGGCCCCTAAGCTTCTGGGGCTACCAACTGGGTGGTGGGCGAGTGTTGCTAACTAGCAATTGGAATTGGACAATGAGCGTGTACACTGTTAGGGTTACCTTTGTTTGCAATGCACGTGCTTGTTTTTGGTCATCTTTACTTTTGCCATGGGGGGGGGGGATATTGATCCCATACCACCTTGCCTGTACTGAGAGGGCTAGATTTTGGTCCTGGTGTCCGGTAAGTACTCATGACTTGTAAGGGCCTGGTGAGGAACGTCAGGCTAGAGGGTATCCAGGTGGGTAATTCTATGGAGCCACTGAAGGAAGTCCTCCCAGAAAAGTGCTTTTAATATACTTCATGCTAAATCTTTTCTAAATTAATGATACTAACTTATCATTACAGCAGATAATTACATAGGATAAACTCACCACACATCTGATCATAACGTGTGTAACTTTGTCATCAGTGCGCACAGATAAAACATAGTCTCCAGGCTTACTTTGCGATTCTCGCACTAAAAAACTACCATTCTTGCCCTTCTCCAGAATAAGCTTCTCTGCTTCTCGGCCAGACAGATGGCCATGGAACCACCTGTCAACAAATATTTACACACATTTTAAAGTTGCAGGTAGTTATTACAACATTATAAATATCAACCAGTTTTTACAAATGCTTTAACTGTTTACGAGAGAGAACAATAAAAAATCATAAAATTATGATACAGTACTTTCAAATTTGGATGACAGTACAGTAAAATAAAATATTCTATACAGTATACTGTATTTAAATAATCATAAAGAATACATTACATGTTTGAGAATAAAAACCAAAGCAGGCATAAAATGCTCATAGCAAACCTCTCAGTTGTGGGGTCAGCACAGTTTAGAGGAAACTTGAGCTCAATAACCTCTCCATTCTTCTCCCGCAGTTGACCTTGATTTTCCATGTAAAATTGCACCAGCTCAGCCAATGTTGCAAATTTTTCTCCTCCATACAAGTCATAAAAATCGCCCATATTTTGAATTTTAATGTGAGTTACTTCACCATTTCGGCTGAAATTAAAAGATTATGTAAATATTGTTTACATATGTGATCATTGCCCAATTTCTCACTATCTTAATGAAAGGGGGAATCAATTAAGAGAAGATGAATTTAGTTAATTAAGGTCATATATATTATAAGGTCATTGATATTATAACAAGAGAACTATCACTTTTATTCATGATATCATCATTTACACTATACTGTACATAATAATGGATAAACAAACACATACCAGTAGTATTCAACTGCAAATCCTACTACCCCATAATACCAGGTTAAGTGATCCCCACTTCCACCCAGCCCTGTCTCCTACCATATCCTGTGTGTCATTCACACTCACAAAATTAATGTGTTTAATAAATCATTTGTACTAAAATAGACCATAGCTGTGAATTTGGGGGACCTGCCCAAAAATGTTCCCAACTGAGCCCCAGGTATGGGTATGGGGTGCATAATAAATAAACTGTACTATACTGTGTATATGGTGAGCACAAAGCATCCACCGGAGTAACATAGTAACTGCCAGGGTGAGGAAGGGGGCTGCCGTTACCAGTGGCTGCAGGTAACACGACTTCTAATCCTGAAACCTGTGTATGCAAACTGTGTGAAGAGGACGTGCTGGGTCACACGAGGCGTCTCCACTATTACTTTAGTGATGCAGAATACACTACAGTTCTTGGTCATGGTCTCATAATCAATCCACAATGTGTCAAGATATTACTGGCCAACATATCACATGCCTCTGTGCCATCTGTATGAGAACCCATCCTCTAAACCTTCACACTGTTAAGTTGTTGTAGTTGACTGTGGGGTGACCATACCTGGTTGATACCTGGTTGATGGGGTTCTGGGAGTTCTTCTACTCCCCAAGCCCGGCCCGAGGCCAGGCTTGACTTGTGAGAGTTTGGTCCACTAGGCTGTTGCTTGGAGCGGCCCGCAGGCCCACATACCCACCACAGCCCGGCTGGTCCGGAACTCCTTGTAGGAATAAATCTAGTTTCCTCTTGAAGATGTCCACGGTTGTTCCGGCAATATTTCTTATGCTTGCTGGGAGGACGTTGAACAACCGTGGACCTCTGATGTTTATACAGTGTTCTCTGATTGTGCCTATAGCACCCCTGCTCTTCACTGGTTCTATTCTGCATTTTCTTCCATATCGTTCACTCCAGTACGTTGTTATTTTACTGTGTAGATTTGGGACCTGGCCCTCCAGTATCTTCCAGGTGTATATTATTTGATATCTCTCTCGTCTTCTTTCTAGTGAGTACATTTGGAGAGCTTTGAGACGATCCCAATAATTTAGGTGCTTTATCGCGTCTATACGTGCTGTATATGTTCTCTGTATTCCCTCTATTTCAGCAATCTCTCCTGCTCTGAAGGGGGAAGTGAGTACTGAACAGTACTCAAGACGGGACAGCACAAGTGACTTGAAGAGTACAAGCATTGTGATGTGATCCCTGGATTTGAAAGTTCTCGTAATCCATCCTATCATTTTTCTGGCTGTCGCAATATTTGCTTGGTTATGCTCCCTAAACGTTAGGTCGTCAGACATCATTATTCCCAAATCCTTTACATGCTGTTTTCCTACTATGGGCACATTTGATTGTGTTTTGTACTCTGTATTATGTTTAAGGTCCTCATTTTTACCGTACCTGAGTACCTGGAATTTATCACTGTTAAACATCATGTTATTTTCTGATGCCCAGTCGAAAACTTTATTAATATCAGCTTGAAGTTTTTCAATGTCTTCAGCCGAGGTAATTTTCATACTGATTTTTGTGTCATCTGCAAAGGATGATACGAAGCTGTGACTTGTATTTTTGTCTATATCTGATATGAGAATAAGGAAAAGCAGCGGTGCAAGGACTGTACCCTGAGGTACAGAGCTTTTAACTGCACTTGGACTAGATTTTATATGGTTGACCGTTACTCGCTGAGTCCTGTTTGACAGAAAACTGAGTATCCAGCGTCCTACTTTACCGGTTATTCCCATTGACTTCATTTTGTGTGCTATCACGCCATGGTCACATTTATCGAAAGCCTTTGCGAAGTCCGTGTATATCACATCAGCATTCTGTTTTTCTTCTAATGCCTCAGTGACTTTATCGTAGTGCTCAAGTAGCTGTGAGAGGCACGATCTTCCCGCTCGAAATCCATGTTGGCCTGGGTTGTGAAGGTCATTGGTCTCCATGAAATTGGTGACCTGACTCCTAATCACTCTCTCAAATACTTTTATTATGTGCGATGTCAGTGCAACTGGTCTATAATTCTTTGCCAATGCTTTGCTCCCTCCCTTGTGTAGAGGGGCTATGTCTGCCACTTTAAGTGCATCTGGTATCTCTCCCGTGTCCAAGCTCTTCCTCCACACTATACTGAGTGCCTGTGCTACCGGCACTTTGCATTTCTTTATAAATATTGAATTCCATGAGTCTGGACCTGGGGCCGAGTGCATGGGCATGTTTTCAATTTCTCTTTCAAAATTTAGTGCGCTCGTGTTGATATCAGTTATATTTACAGGGGTTTGGATATCACGCATAAAGAAATTGTCTGGATCTTCTACTTTCATGTTGTTTATTGGAGTGCTAAACATGTCCTCATACTGCTTTTTTAGGATTTCACTAATTTCTTTGTCATCCTCCGTGTATGAACCTTCACTTGTACGAATAGGTCCAATACTGGCAGTAGTTTTTGCTTTTGATTTCGCATATGTGAAGAAGTATTTTGGATTTTTCTTTATTTCCTGAATTGCTTTCTGTTCTAACTGCCTTTCTTCAGTTTCATATGAGTGTTTCAATTTCCGCTCGATTTCTTCAATCTCCCTATTTAAATTATTCCTTCTTTGACGGGAAATTCGTGTCCATATTGAAATGAAATATCGTGAAATTGACCATATGGTCAAGTGTAGCACATACCTTGAGGATACCTTGAGGTGCTTCCGGGCTTATCGTCCCCGCGGCCCGGTCATCGACCAGGCCTCCTGGTTGCTGGACTGATCAACCAGGCTGTTGGACGCGGCTGCTCGCAGCCTGACGTATGAGTCACAGCCTGGTTGATCAGGTATCCTTTGGAGGTGCTTATCCAGTTCTCTCTTGAACACTGTGAGGGGTTTGCCAGTTATGTCCCTTATGTGTAGTGGAAGCGTGTTGAACAGTCTCGGGCCTCTGATGTTGATAGAGTTCTCTCTCAGAGTACCAGTTGCACCTCTGCTTTTCAACGGGGGTATTCTGCACATCCTGCCATGTCTTCTGGTCTCATGTGATGTTATTTTTGTGTGCAGGTTTGGGACCAGCCCCTCTAATATTTTCCACGTGTAAATTATTATGTATCTCTCCCGCCTGCGCTCAAGGGAATACAGATTTAGGCTCTTTAGTCGGTCCCAATAGTTTAGATGTTTTACCGAGTGGATTCTAGCAGTAAAGGATCTCTGCACGCTCTCCAGGTCAGCAATTTCACCAGCAGTGAAAGGGGCTGTCATTGTGCAGCAGTACTCCACTCTAGAGAGCACAAGCGTTTTGAAAAGTGTCATCATCGGTATAGCATCTCTAGTGTGAAAAGTTCTTGTTATCCAACCTGTCATTTTTCTTGCAGTTGTGACGGCTACTTTATTGTGTTCTTTAAAGGTAAGGTCTTCCGACATGAGTACACCCAGATCCTTTACATTGCCTTTTCGTTCTATGTTATGATTTGCCTGAGTTTTGTACGTGGTTTCCGTTTTTATATTTTCATTTTTTCCATAGCGCATGAGCTGGAACTTGTCTTCGTTAAACACCATATTATTTTCTGTAGCCCATAGAAAGACCTGATCTACATCTGACTGGAGGTTCGCCGTGTCCTCTATGTTGCCTACTCTCATGAAGATCCTAGTGTCATCTGCAAAGGATGATACAGTGCTATAGGTTGTGCTCTTGTCTATGTCCGATATGAGGATGAGAAAAAGTACTGGAGCAAGCACAGTACCCTGGGGACTGAGCTCTTAACGGTTGACGGGTTGGATTTTATTTTGTTGACTATTACACATTGGGTTCTGTTGGTCAGGAAATTGTAGATCCATCTGCCTACTTTTCCGGTAATTCCTTTTGAGCGCATTTTATGGGCAATAACACCATGGTCACATTTATCAAAAGCTTTTGCGAAATCTGTGTAAATTACATCAGCGTTTTGTTTGTCTTCCATAGCATCTAATGCCATATCATAGTGGTCCAGCAACTGCGACAGGCAAGAGCGCCCTGTTCTGAAACCATGTTGTCCGGGGTTATGGAGATGCTGTGATTCCATGTATTTTGTGATCTTACTTCTTAGCACTCTCTCAAAAATTTTTATGATGTGCGATGTTAGTGCTATCGGTCTGTAATTTTTTGCCTCTGCCTTATTTCCTCCTTTATGAAGTGGTGCTATCTCTGCTGTTTTTAGTATATCAGGAATAACGCCAGTATCTAGGCTTTGTCTCCACAGAATGTGAAGGGCCTGCGATAGTGGTTTTTTACAGTTCTTGATGAATATGGAGTTCCAAGAATCCGGGCCTGGTGCGGAGTGCATAGGCATACTGTTTATGGCTTCTTCAAAATCCAGTGGGGATAGGGTGACGTCTGATATATGATTTGATGTTGGTATCATATCCATGAAAAATTCATTTGGGTTATCGATCTTTAGTGCGTTTAATGGCTCGCTGAAGACAGAGTCGTATTGCTTCCTCAGTAGCTCGCTCATTTCTTTGTTGTCATCGGTGAAAGTTCCATCTTCCTTTCGCAGGGGCCCGATACTAGATGTGGTTTTTGATCTTGATTTTGCATAGGAGAAAAAATATTTCGGGTTTCTCTCTATTTCACTGATGGCCTTTTGCTCTCTTTCCCTCTCCTGCGTTTTGTATGATTCTTGTAGCTTGAGTTCAATTTTTCCTATTTCGCTACCTAACCTTCTTCGCCGTTCCTGAGATAGGGTGCGACTCTCAAGTTGTACCGCGATTCGTTTTCTTCGCCTATATAGGGAACGACGTTCTCGTTCCAATCTGCATCTCTTCCTCTTTTTTCTTAGGGGGATGCGGTTTGTACATATTTCTAGTGCTACTGAGCTTATTTTTTCCAGGCACTGGTTCAGGTTCGCATTTCCTAGCTGTTCTTCCCAGTTTATTTCTGTGAAGTCCTGGTTTATTTGCTCCCAGTTTATCTGTTTATTATTGAAGTTGAATTTGCTGAAATCTCCTCCACCGGGAATCTGGACTGGTTTTGAAGGTCTATTCCCCATGGTTGTCATAACTTCAATTAAGTTGTGATCTGAGTAACAGGTATTTGTAATCATTATGTTCCTGATCAATTCATCATTATTAGTGAAAATGAGGTCCAGCGTGTTCTCCTTCCTGGTTGGTTCTACTATTTGCTGGTTTAAGGCAAACCTGTCGCACATCCGTAGCAGGTCATTTGCATGTGCCTGTTCATTAAGGCTACTTCCTGGTATTCTTTCTGATATTACTGTATTAGCCAGGTGCTTCCATTTCAGGTGCCGTAGGTTGAAGTCCCCAAGCAGGATGATGTTCGGAGCTGGATTTGTGAGGTTTTCCAAGCAGTGTTCTACTTTCATTAGTTGGTCTTTAAACTGCTGAGGGTTTGCCTCCGGTGACTTATATACAAGGACAATAACTACATTTATAATCTCTATTTTGATTATCAGCACTTCCACCATATCATTTGAGGTGTTTAGCAGCTCAGTACAGATGAGTGTGTCTTTGATGTATAGGCTGACCCCACCCTGAAGCCGGTGTTTCCTATCACATCTGAAAAGATTGTACTCTGAGATCCATATTTCACCATCATGGTAGTCCTTTGTGTGGGTTTCTGTTAGGGCTGCAAACACTGCATTTGCCTCATGAAGGAGACCATCTATAAAGTGAACTTTGTTGGATTTGCGTGTTTTTATACCTTGAATGTTGGCAAATATAAATGATGTTATCGTGGTAGTGGAAGTGCTGGATGCCTTACTTGGTGTTAATATCTGAGGCTCTGGTAAGGGGCCACTGTGTTTGCGTCCAGGGTGTGTTGTTTTCGAAGTGATTCGTCCAGTTTCGGTAGTGGGGCGAGTGTTGTGTGGTGTAGTACCTGTGTGTTTGTTGGTAATGTGTATTCCAGACTTGTGGGTATCTCCCTTCCCCTCTGTAATCCTGTGGTGGTTCCATCTGACTGTTCCTCTCTCTTATATTTTCTGCTCTGTTTCTGCCTTCCTCTAAAAAATTGCCAGTAGTGTCATACTGATTTTCCCGTCTATAACGTTGTGTACCTCTCACGTGGAATTCCGGACACTGAAGATTGTAGCATTTTTTGTCCCTAATTGAAAATTGACATAATTTGGGGTGGAAGTATCTACACCCTGTTCCAAAACGGCATGTACCCCTCGCCAACATGTTCCTGCATTTTCGAGGATGCAGAAAATGGCATTTTGTTCCTAATTTTCCATATTTGCATATTCCTTTAGCGTAGAATTTGCAAATGTGTTCCGGTTTTGCGTTTTTCAAGGTATTTATATCTGTGTCTGTCTTGTCTACCTCTTTATTGGAGCCATCTCCGCTTTTCGTCCCAATTCCTTCATTTATGCACTCTGTCTCACTGTTGCTCACATCGTTTATATTACCTGACTCTGCAATATTGCTGCTATTATGTACTACAATACCCTCTTCCTCCACATTACTGCTGCGGTTCTCTAAACTATCTGTTCCTGGGTTTTGGTCGTTAACCAATGTTGTCTTATCCCAGTCTGCATATATCACTGGTAGCTTGTCTGTGAATGGTAATCTCTGTGACTCGGGAATGTTTTTCATCATTCATCACATAAACAAGCATGTAGCTTAATAAGTACAGCAGTAAACAAAAACAAAATGCAATCAGAGGATACTAAAGCCTAATTTATTAACAAGACGTTTTGGTTTACTTCGTTTCTGTCATGTGCAACTGTCACCAAAATTAATAAAATTGCGAATTTGATCTTTTTTTTTGAGATATATACAAGAGTTGTTACATTCTTGTACAGCCACTAGTACGCGTAGCGTTTCGGGCAGGTCCCTGGAATACGATCCCCGCCGCGAAGAATCGTTTTTTCATCCAAGTACACATTTTACTGTTGCGTTAAACAGAGGCTACAGTTAAGGATTTGCGCCCAGTAAATCCTCCCCGGCCAGGATACGAACCCATGACATAGCGCTCGCGGAACGCCAGGCGAGTGTCTTACCACTACACCACGGAGACTCGTAAGCTATTCCCTTGCCAAACTGCTGTACCTCCTCACTACACTGTTTCCAGTACCTGTTCTCTACCTGTGCCTACACGTGGTGCACCACTACACAACATGTGGGGGAGCCAACCCGTCCTCGAAAATTCGTATAGTCAATATTGACTTATTAGTTACGTGCATAGGTGACATACTAAACATAATAGTTTCCCTTGAAAAGCTTCATAGAAAACACCGACCTTACCTAACCTACTTAGTATGTTAAGATAAGCATCTTATTGCTTCGTAATTACAATTATTACCTAACCTATACCATCAGCAAGCATAAGAAATATTGCCGGAACAACCGTGGACATCTTCAAGAGGAAACTAGATTTATTCCTCCAAGGAGTTCCGGACCAGCCGGGCTGTGGTGGGTATGTGGGCCTGCGGGCCGCTCCAAGCAACAGCCTAGTGGACCAAACTCTCACAAGTCAAGCCTGGCCTCGGGCCGGGCTTGGGGAGTAGAAGAACTCCCAGAACCCCATCAACCAGGTATCAACCAGGTATAATAGGTTAAGTAACAATTGTAATTACGAAGCTATAAGATGCTTATTTTAACACACTAAGTAGGTTAGGTAAGGTCGGTGTTTTCTATGAAGCTTTTCAAGGGAAACTATTATGTTAAGTATGTCACCTATGCACATATTTAATAAGTCAATATTGACTATACGAATTTGCGAGGACGGGTTGCAAGGAGCACGCCAGGCTGACCATACAGGGGAGCCGAGTCACTGTAGGAGGGGAGTGGAGAGGACTCACCGCACAGAGAGGGTAAAGTCTCCAGGGTTGGACTTGGAGGGTCGCGCCAGGAAGGAGCCCTCGATGCCTCGCTCCTTGAGCAGCACCTCCGCCTCCAGACCCGACACATTCGGGTGGAACCATCTGAAGTCACAATACAATGCGCTCATTACTACACCGTTCACTTAACTACAACACTAAATCAACTCAATTATAAAATATAATGGGGTTATTAATAATCAAATTAATATTACATTTTAAGGAAAATCTGCATTCAACTAATGGTAAAAAAATCAAGAATAGATTAAAATATAAAAAATACATCATTAGTATTGATGATGAAATATATCCAGATACAGTATCATATTAAACACGATGTAAAATATTAGAATTTGCACATTTATGATAGGTGGGTTGGGGGGAGACACCTTTGACAGTGATGAAGCTGTCCTCAGAATGTTCGGTAATATGTTTATTGTTTGTGATATGTCTATATATGAATGAACACGTTGTACCGAACGGGGTGAGAATAGCTTGAGCTACTTCATAACTTTGTGTATATTTTACCTCAAACTTATTTCAATTTCAATGAAGCTGCGGTCTCTTAAGCTTTACCCTGGAACATGTGGCTGCCTGCCCGGCCCGACACTACACCGGAGCATATGACTGCCTGCCCGGCCTGACACTACACCAGAGCATGTGGCTGACTCCCCGGCCTGACGTTACACCGGAGCATGTGGCTGCCTGCCCGCCTGACGTTACACCGGAGCATGTGGCTGCCTGCCCGGCCTGACACTACACCGGAGCATGTGGCTGCCTGCCCGGCCTGACACTACACCGGAGCATGTGGCTGCCTGCCTGGCCTGACACTACACCGGAGCATGTGGGTGCCTGTCCGGTCTGATGCCGCCTCTGTGTACTGGCGGTGCTCTGCACGCTCAGCCGACGATAATACCAGTGGGAAGGTGGGAAGCAGTAGAGAAGAGCAAGAGAGAGAAGTACATGGGTGTACTTATATCAAGGTAATCTTGTACGAACATTCAAGAATTATTTATCCCTAGTAATATTTCCAAGAAGGATTCTCCTTCAGGTCAGGAGAGGGAGCCTGAAGGTACAGTTGACAACATCGAGTGATAGTATGTCTTTAGAAACCCTTCATAAGTGTGGCGTTTATTATACAATTTGTGGTGCTAAGGCTTCATCACCCCCACCTTGACACGCATACGCTGCACCATGCAGATCTAATACACACTCACTTAAAATTGCATTTTTAAACAGAAAATTGTAATAACACTCAGTACGACCTGTTTGAATATATTATATAACGTCGAGGAAAAATGGATTAACTTTAAGGTATGTGACTACAGGGAAGAAACAGACTAACACCAAGACTGGTGAGGATTGTTACATTACCTGCCTTTCACTTGATGGCGACGGCCTCTGGGGAGCGCTTGGCGGCGCCCTGGGGGTGGTGGTGGTGGTCAGAGCCGGTGGCCACGCCACTAACCACCTTGTGGTACAGTGAATGTAGACGGTTCCACATCTTGTGGGTCATCATGGTGCCTCTCACACCGCGCCCAACACTCACTACCTTACTGTTGGCTCAACCATTTCCTACACTCTTCAACTTGTAGCAGTAACTTAACAAGTATTCTTTCACATCGATTATTTATAAGCGGCCAGGGCCCATTTTGGGATATATCTAGTTTCTTCACGGCCACTAGTTCACTCCACATAAATTAAGCGTTTACACAAGTTTCTCCTAATATATGTAATATCCCACTGAAGAAGACAATTACTGTTTAGAAAGACACTGTAAGAGACCACAAGCCACTATGGGTGACTCGCGCACAACAGTTTTCACACTTCACAAATGAAACAGTCCTTCCTATATACAGTTCTTCTTGCTGGTGTGTTAACAACGTTTATTAGCATATATAGTACAAGTATAACCCAATAAGGCGCGGTACTACAGCTGATAATTTATGCATAGCACGCTACATATATCAAAAGCATTTCAGTAAACGAGCCCCGGTGGTTGTGTCTTGTTGCAATACTAATGCAGGAATCTTTCCCTCGGGCACGCACGGTTCCAACAGTTTACGATACAGCTGTTGCTGATTCTATGCGAATACATCTTAGTATATTTTGAAACTGGGCTATTATCACCTGACTAGAAAGGTGGGTACGATTGTCCGCAGCTATTGCTCCAGTGTATTGAGGAGTGTATTATTGGTACTCACCTAGTTGTACTCACCTAGTTGTGCTTGCGGGGGTTGAGCTCTGGCTCTTTGGTCCCGCCTCTCAACCGTCAATCAACAGTGTACAGTTTCCTGAGCCTAATGGGCTCTATCATATCTACATTTGAAACTGTGTATGGAGTCAGCCTCCACCACATCGCTTCCTAATGCATTCCATTTGTCAACCACTCTGACACTAAAAAGTTCTTTCTAATATCTCTGTGGCTCATTGGGCACTCAGCTTCCACCTGTGTCCCCTAGTGCGTGTGCCCTTGTGTTAAACAGCCTGTCTTTATCAACCCTGTCGATTCCCCTGAGAATCTTGAATGTGGTGATCATGTCCCCCCTAACTCTTCTGTCTTCCAACGAAGTGAGGTTTAATTCCTGCAGTCGCTCCTCGTAGCTCATACCTCTCAGCTCGGGTACTAGTCTGGTGGCAAACCTTTGAACCTTTTCCAGTTTAGTCTTATGCTTGACTAGATAGGGACTCCATGCTGGAGCCGCATACTCCAGGATTGGTCTGACATATGTGGTATATAATGTTCTGAAAGATTCCTTACACAAGTTTCTAAAGGCCGTTCTTATGTTAGCCAACCTGGCATATGCTGCTGATGTTATCCTCTTGATATGAGCTTCAGGGGACAGGTCTGGCGTGATATCAACCCCCAGGTCTTTCTCTCTCTCTGACTCTTGAAGTATTTCATCTCCCAAATGATACCTTGTATCTGGTCTCCTGCTTCCTACCCCTATCTTCATTACATTACATTTGCTTGGGTTAAACTCTAACAGCCATTTGTTCGACCATTCCTGCAGCTTGTCCAGGTCTTCTTGAAGTCTCAAGCTGTCCTCCTCTGTCTTAATCCTTCTGGTGTGGTAGTGTATTGAGGAGTGTATTGGTGGTAGTGTATTACTGGTGGTAGTGTATGAGGAGTGTATTATTGGTGGTAGTATTGAGGAGTGTATTATTGGTGGTAGTGTTGCGGAGTGTTATTGTTGGTGGTAGTGTATTGAGGAGTGTTTGTTGGTGGTAGTGTATTGAGGTGTATTGTTGGTGGTATGTATTGAGGAGTGTATTGTTGGTGGTAGTGTATTGAGGAGTGTATTGTTGGTGGTAGTGTATTTGAGGAGTGTAGTGTGGTGGTATGTATTGAGGAGTGTCTTGTTGGTGGTAGTGTATTGAGGAGTGTATTGGTGGTGGTAGTGTATTGAGGAGTGTATTGTTGGTGGTAGTGTATTGAGGAGTGTATTGTTGGTGGTAGTGTATTGAGGAGTGTATTGTTGGTGGTAGTGTATTGAGGAGTGTATTGTTGGTGGTGGTGTATTATTGGTGGTGTACTCACCTAATTGTACTCACCTAATTGTGCTTGCGGGGGTTGAGCTTTGGCTCTTTGGTCCCGCCTCTCAACTGTCAATCAACTGGTGTACAGGTTCCTGAGCCTACTGGGCTCTATCATATCTACATTTGAAACTGTGTATGGAGTCAGCCTCCACCACATCACTTCCTAATGCATTCCATTTATTAACTACTCTGACATGAAAAAATTCTTTCTAACGTCTCTGTGTGCCTCCGTCTCCTGCCATCGTCCTGTCATCACAAAACCTTTTGCTTACCTCACCTGCGTGCTGCTCTACCGCCCTACCTGCTGCCCTCACTGCGTACCTGCTGCCCTCACTCCGTACCTGCAGCCCTCACTGCCCTCACTCCGTACCTGCAGCCCTCACTGCCCCTCACTCCGTACCTGCTGCCCTCACTGCCCCTCACTCCGTACCTGCTGCCCTCACTGCCCCTCACTCCGTACCTGCTGCCCTCACTGCCCCTCACTCCGTACCTGCTGCCCTCACTGCCCCTCACTCCGTACCTGCTGCCCTCACTGCCCCTCACTCCGTACCTGCTGCCCCCTCATTCCGTACCTGCTGCCCCCTCACTGCCTACCTGACACCGTAGTTGGTGTCGTGGTTAACAACAATCACGGCACAAGACAACGCCCCTGCCACCACAACGTCTAACACAGATCATTTCCCAAACACAAGACGAAGCTGCTACCCACCACTCACCTCCGTGTTAGGCACCTGGCCTCCGCCGCCTTTATAACAACTCCAAAAGGTCAACAAGAATACATCCACTGATCTCCAGTACCAGTGTTATCGTTACCGTCACACTATTGATACTGGTAATGGCTCCAAAGGGCCTCCACTTACGGGCTAGTCATGCCCGTGCTACCTTTTGGGTGGCTTAATCTTTATCAATCAATCAACAAGAGCAGTTACAACCCCGCTCCTGTGCCAGGTAAGTCCACTACGGGCTCACCATAGCCCGTGCTACTTGGAACTTTTTTGTTCCCAGTAGCTGAATCTAAAACAACATTCAACAAGAATACAAATTTCGGATAATAAATACTCATGTAATGTCTGGCTATTATTTGTATTAACGTCTAGGTTACTATAATTGTATTGTCAATGTGTGTCAGCATGTCGGACTGTGTATAGGAGAGAACGTTTATATTAGTGCTATTTTGATATATTGTCAGTGTTATTAATACACGCACCGCAATGCTTTATTTCAATCCTTAATTTTTAAAATGATTGTGTAAGTCTAACTTTTAATATGTGTTCATTTGAATCTCTTCATGTACTTGAATACTTGCCATTTGACTTGTAAATGTTCCCTGACTCATTGATGGAGATTAAGGGACCCAAGAGGCGGCACGGGCAGGAGTAGCCCGAGAGTGGTGGGTGGGGGAGGGATGAGGGCAAGGGGGGAGAGATAAGGACAAGGGGGGAGAGATAAGGACAAGGGGGGAGAGATAAGGACAAGGGGGAGAGATAAGGACAAGGGGGAGGACAAAGGGGAGAGATAAGGACAAGGGGAGGACGAAGGGGAGAGATAAGAACAAGGGGAGGACAAGGGGGAGAGATAAGAACAAGGGGGAGAGATAAGGACAAAGGGGAGAGATAAGGACAAGGGGGAGGACAAAGGGGCAGAGATAAGGACATGGTGGGAGATTAGTCGGGGGGGGGGGGGAGCTTACACCTTAGGGGGTGATTAGATTAGAGGGGGAGAGATAAGGATAAGAGGGGGAGATAAGGTGGAGGGGGAGATAAGGGTTAGGGGGAAAGATGGAGGGTGAGTACACCTGGCTTACTGATAACGGCCGACAGATAAGGCCTGATAACATGAGTGTAGCTCCTGACTGTCGCGTTCCACCAGCCTCTCCTCCAGTGTCAGTAAGCATTAGGTCTTATGGATGGAGCCAACACAATACAACTCTTCCCTCACCCAATAAAACAAAAATATCATTATCAATTTTGTAGATGGCTCGATAAAGAAATCACCGACCAAACGAAACATTTCCTAGGCCCTAGTATAGCACATATATTACTAAATTAGGCCTAACATTGCGCATACTGATTGCTTATTGAGGTCAAGAACACATTAGGTTAGGCTTATGGTTAATCTATTTCAGTTTATGGTATTCCCTTTAGAAAGTCAGGTCCCACACTCTGCACAATACAATTACCACATACTGGAGAGGAATATATGGTAGGAAGTGCAAAATAAATCCAATGAAAAGTGGTGTACTATATTAGAGCACAGTGTAAAGCCCTGAGGTCTCTCCAAAGGATACCTGATCAACCAGGCTGTGACTCATACGTCAGGCTGCGAGCAGCCGCATCCAACAGCCTGCTTGATCAGTCCAGTAACCAGGAGGCCTGGTCGACGACCGGGCCGCGGGGACGCTAAGCCCCGAAATCATCTCAAGGTCAAGGTAAGGTAACCATCAGAGGTCCAAGACTTTTACATTTTTTGCCTACATGTCAAGAATTGTTGGTGGAACAACAAGAAAAGTTTACAAGAGAGAACTGGACATGCAAAAACCCGTCCTCTTACAAATGACGTCGCTTTTCGCTCGTATGAGCGACGGCCAAATATCAACCTAATTCAAAATGGAAATTCATTTTCCAATTCAGTTTAGTAATTTTTTTTTCCAAAGCAGCAAGTTAAAGGTCCTCTGATAGGTTAGGAGAACAGGACGTTCTCCTAAGGTTTCAAAACGTCATGAAAACCGTTAATTGAAAGTTTCCCCGGCCTCGACTCAAGTCCATTACATCCAGTTGTCGACCCCACAGACGCATTCATAAATTTTTACATGATGTTCATTCAAACCGGGAATTTTCTCTACTATAAATTAATATTATAATACATTAGCATATTGTGTATATATATAGAGCATAGGTTAGATTAGGTGTTTAGGTTCTGTTGGCGATTTTTTATATTTGTAGTACGTGGGTGAAGCATTTACAGCGTTGTGGTTCGAACAAAATTAGTCAGTGAAGCACTTGTTTCGGAAGTGTTCGAACGTCATCAGTTGTGAGTCGTGTGTAAACCGTTTTTCATTCATAAACAGGGGGTTTGGCGGGTGGATGGAATCACTTTTGGGTCTTTGTTTGGAGGACGAACTGAACCTAACAGCCTACGCCAAAGGACCCGAAACAGAAAACGGGACAGTATGTTACTTTCGTGAGCCGATTTTTAAATTTTGAATTACGTCGATTGTTAACCTAAGTGCGCATACGAGCGAAAAGCGACGTAATTTATAAGAGGACGAGTTGACTGCTCTACATAAACATGATGTCTACATTTTCCTATCACCCCTGATTATTGTATGTCTGGATCACTTCCCCTCTATATATATCCATGCTTCTGGTGTCGTTAAATTTAGTTCCCTCAATCTCCCCAATTCTGGGACCAGCCTTGCAACCTCTTCAATTTCGCAATCTTTATGTTGTGCTTATTTAGGTGCAGGCTCCACGGTGGTGGCAAACACATCCTTGTCTAGGCTCTCGCAGGCTGTTCTCATGTTCACCAGCTTTGCATATGCTGCTGATGTGATAATACATCGGAGTGTACATTGGAGATTGGTTCAGTGCTGCGTCTACGTCAAGGTCATTTATCTTAATGAAAAGTTCCTCCGTTCCATGTTCTTCTGAGCTCTATATCCCTATCGTGAGGATCATGACCTTGTAATTACCTGGCTTGAAGTCCAGTAGCCACCTGTTCGACCATACCTGCAACTTATTTAAGTCTTCATAGCTTTTGCTGATTTTTATCAGCTTTACGTCATCGGCAACACACAGTGACAAACAAGAGACTTTCTCATCAGTTATCACATAACCTACGTATACGAGGAATAGCATTGGTCTCAACATTATAAATTGACACACACTACTTGTGAAGTTCCTCATTTCTAATTTTTCTTTGTTACTCTCTGCTTTCAGGTGGTGAGTGTGGACATTTAGAGCGTGATGGAAGAGTGGTGAGCATGGGGGTCATCTGGAACAGGAAGTGAGCATTGTGTCCTTGGCCCTCTTAATCATACCTGTCCCGCCACACCTATAACCACACCACACCTCATACTCTTCATTTCCCCCTCACATTTGTTCCTGTCTTTGTAAAATCTCACTCTCCTCTTGTTCCCCTCTTTCCGTTGATCACGGTGGGTTGGTCGGTTACCTGGAGCTTACCTGAGAGGGTTTCGGGAGTTCTACTCCCCGAGCCCGGCCAGGGGCCAGGCTCGACTTGTGATAACTTGGTCCCAGGCTGCTGCTTGGAGCGCCGCAGGCCCACATCCACTACAGCTCGGTTGGTCCGGCACTTCTTGCAAGAACTTAATCAGTGTCTCTTGAAAACTCCACCTTTGTTCCGGTAATATTTCAAATGCTTGATGGGAAGGTGTTGAACAGCTGTGGACCTCTGATGTTCAGACAGTATTCTCTGACTATACCTCTGGCACCTCTACTCTTCACTGGTTATATTCTGCATTTCTTTCCGTATCTTTCTCACCATTATGGTGTATTCTATTGTGCAAATTTGGGACCTCCCCCCCCCAAATCTTGCATATAAATATTACTTGATGCATCTCTCGTCTCCTTTCCAGAGCGTACATTTTGAGATCTTAAGGCGACCCAATAATTGAGGTGTTTATCGTGTGTATTGTGCCGTATATGTTCTCTGTATTCCCTTTGTGCAGAGACTCTCTCCTGCTTTGAAGGGAAAGTGAGTACCGAGGAGTACTCAAGACGAGGCAGCGCCGTGGGAACACCCACCGCATAGGTTCGAACCCTCATCACTGTCCTCTACGGATTTTCTCATTGATTCAGTAACTTTAGCGTAATTAGTGTCTGTGTAGCGATTTAAATAGTATTAGCATGTCTGTGGGGTCCCTGATTTTGAGCGTTCTCAGACCCATCCTATCATTTTCCTGGCCTCTAAATGTCAGGTCGTCAGGATCATTATTCCCAGATTTTTACATGTACTTTCTTTCTATGAGTAAGTCTCGTGTGGTGTGTGCCCTGTGTCTCGTGTAACACGGCGCTCTGGGTGGCCCAGTGCCCCGCACCTCACCACCCCCACTCAAGCCATGACTCCCCCTAAGCCACAAAACTACTGGACACCTAATGTGTTGTTTATGCAGTAGGGAGACAGAAAACATATAGTATGGACAAGACTCACTTGCCTAGACTGGACACAACAAAGATTATGAGGCAGTTAGGCAGCGGGGCGCACATTGGTGGTCCGGAGATGGCATCACTACATCACCCCCCCCCCCACCCCACGCACACACCAGGGCGCTGATGGCTGAGTGACAGCACGCTGGATACGTAGTCCTGAGACACGGGGATTGATCCCGGCGCCGGGGGGAAACAAAAAAATGGCAGTTTCTTTCACCCTGTTACCTAGCAGTAAATAGGTACCTGGGAGTTAGAAAGCTGTTACGGGCTGCTTCCTGTGTTACTCACCTATTTGTACTCAATATTTGTGCTTAGTCGAGCATTGGCTCTTGGATCCCGCCTTTCTATTCTCGGTTGTTTACAGCAATGACTCCTGTCCCATCTCCCTATCTTTATGTGTGTGTGTTGTGTGTGTGTGTGGTGTTGTGTGTGTGTGGGTGTGTGTGTGTGTGGTGTGTGTGTGTGTGGGTGTGTGTGTGGTCTCACCTATTGTACTCACCATTGTGTCTGCAGGATCGAGCATTGACTCTTGGATCCCGCCTTTCGAGCATCTGTGTTTACAGCAATGACTCCTGTCCCATTTCTATCAACCTGGTTTTAAAATTATGAATAGTATTTGCTTCCACAACCTGTTCCTTAAGTGCATTCCATTTTCCCACTACTCTCACGCTAAAAGAAAACTTCCTAACATCTCTGTGACTTGTAACATTGCAACCACTACAGCTGCATTGTAACATTGGCTATGACTACCCAATTAAAACTTGGTGAAATAGTCACCACTGGTGACCTTCTAAATGAATACTTAAACTAATAAACTGTACACTACTACTTAGCCTGAGTAACACTTCCTATCAGTTGCACTTGGTAACACTATTATTGAACAGTTGTAATATGAGCTGACATATGATGGTTACACCGGATCAAAGGTACACTGTCAACAAGGAAATGCTACACAGGATTAAATACGCTGCCACCATCCTGCCTTTGACCACTGAGACTAATCAAGCAACGAGGCAAGAAACATTGCTTGGCTTGGAGAGTACTTTCTATAACTGTCATTAAATATGAGACGGTTGTCAGCCACGATATCAAAAGATTCTAAGAGGATTCAACAATTGACACAGACGGGAAATTTAACATGAGTTTATTGAGATATCAAATTATACTAACACCACGATAATTCCTACTCTAACACTGGCAACAAGTTAAGAAATTTAGACATGGAACAAAATTACAGAGATCACACACATTACCTTAAACAAGACCTCTTTCTCTCTGTCCGGTGCACACTGTCTCTCCCGGCCTGTGGATGGTGTCACAGAACCGGCCTCGATCCGGGAGCACCGTACTCTCTCCGTCCGTCCTACCCTCTATGTCACCCCTAGCTCTACAGGCCCCTATATACACCATTACAAAAGAGGGGGGGGAAGATTATTGTGAAACCTACACCAAGAAATAAGAGGGCGGCCACACGTGTACAAACATTCAAGAATTTATCATTAAACTTGTTTGACATAAACCATAAACTGTTTCAAGAGAGGACTTATAATTACGTGTATGGCTGACCCTTGACCTGGTTAAAGGGGAAAATCCAAGCATGTTTACACATGAGGGTCTGGAGTCTACTCCCTTACCCTCTTGACAAGAGTATCATGAATTATTACGTACTTGAAACTGCTGAATAAGACTAACCCAGGAATTTTTAATCAACATACAAGAAAACCGGAGGGCATCTGGCTGACCTCTTGGAGCAGACTTCCCTGGTTGAGAACTCTAGGGGGGGGTGGGGGGTCATGGGTGTTACAGACTCATCTGAGTTTCCAGCTTCCACCCATGTCCCCTCGTTCTGTTACTATTCCGTGTGACCATTTCGTCTATGTCCACTCTGTCAATCCCTCTGAGTTCCCTCAGGCGCTCTTCATACCCCATCCCTCGTAGCTCTGGGACGAGTCTTGTTGCAAACCTTTGAACCTTTTCCAGTTTCTTTATATGCTTCTTCAGATGGGGACTCCATGATGAGGCGGCATACTCTAAGACTGGCCTCACGTAGGCAGTGTAAAGCGCCCTAAATACCTCCTTACTTAGGTTTCTGAATGATGTTCTAACTTTTGCCAGAGTAGAGTACGCTGCTGTCGTTATCCTATTTATATATGTGCCTCAGGAGACAGATTAGGTGTTACGTCCACACCCAGGTCTCTTTCTCGCGTCGTCACAGGTAGGCTGTTCCCCTTCATTGTGTACTGTCCTTTTGGTCTCCTATCTCCTAGTCCCATTTCCAAACTTTACATTTGCTCGTGTTGAATTCCAGTAGCCATTTCTCTGACCATCTCTGCAACCTGTTCAGGTCCTCTTGGAGGATCCTGCAATACTCATCTGTCACAACTCTTCTCATCAACTTTGCGTCATCCAAAAACATCGACATGTAGGACTCTACTCCTGTAAACATGTCGTTAACATATACTAGAAATAGAATTGGTCCCAGCACCGATCCTTGTGGTACTCCACTTGTTACTGTTCGCCAGTCCGACTTCTCGCCCCTTACCGTAACTCTTTGGCTCCTTCCTGTTAGGTTGTTCCTTATCCATGCTAGGGCCTTTCCTCCCACCCCGCCTGCCTCTCGAGTTTGAATAGCAGTCTCATGTGCGGTACTGTATCAAAGGCTTTTTGGCAGTCCAGAAATATGCAGTCCGCCCAACCATCTCTGTCCTGTCTTATCCTCGTTATTTTATCATAGAATTCCAGAAGGTTTGTTAGGCACGATTTCCCTTTCCAGAACCCATGTTAATGTTTGTTCACAAACCTAACGTTCTCCAGGTGTGCAACCAGTCGTAGCCTAATTATTCTTTCCAGTATTTTACAGGGGATGCTTGTCAGTGATACAGGTCTATAGTTAAGTGCCTCCTCCCTATCACCTTTCTCTCTCTCTCTGTGTGTAATTACCTAAGTGTAGTTACAGGATGAGAGCTACGCTCGTGGTGTCCCGTCTTCCCAGCACTCTTTGTCATATAACGCTTTGAAACTACTGACGGTCTTGGCCTCCACCACCTTCTCCCCTAACTTGTTCCAACCGTCTACCACTCTGTTTGCCAAAGTGAATTTTCTTATATTCTTCGGCATCTGTGTTTAGCTAGTTTATATCTATGACCTCTTGTTCTTAAAGTTCCAGGTCTCAGGAAATCTTCCCTATCGATTTTATCAATTCCTGTTACTATTTTGTATGTAGTGATCATATCACCTCTTTTTCTTCTGTCTTCTAGTTTTGGCATATTTAATGCCTCTAACCTCTCCTCGTAGCTCTTGCCCTTCAGTTCTGGGAGCCACTTAGTAGCATGTCTTTGCACCTTTTCCAGTTTGTTGATATGCTTCTTAAGATATGGGCACCACACAACCGCTGCATATTCCAGCTTTGGTCTAATAAAAGTCGTGAACAATTTCTTTAGTATTAATAAAGAATTATAAATTAATATTTAGTGTGTGTGTGTGTGTGTGTGGGTGTGTGTGTGTGTGGTGGGTGTGTGTGTGTGTGTGTGTGTGAAGAAAAAAAAAAAATAGTAGTTTGTAGTTGAGTTGAGAGCGGGCGAAAGAGCAGATCTCAACTTCCGCAAGCACAACTAGGTGAATACAACACACACACACACACACACACACACACAGACGGATGACGGATGAGAATCAAGACGGATGAAGATAGACAGAGACTACAGGATGACCTGGATAAGCTGGAGGAATGGTCTAGAAAATGGCTGCTAAAGTTCAACTCGGGAAAGTGTAAGGTGATGAAATTAGAAGGGAGCAGGAGGCTGAACACAAGGTATCATTTGGGAGGGGAAATCCTACAAGAGTCAAATAGAGAGAAAGATCTGGGGGTTGATATCACACCGAACCTGTCCCCAGAAGCCCACATCAAAAGAATATCATCAGCGGCATATGCTAGACTGGCCAACATAAGAACTGCCTTTAGAAATTTGTGTAAGGAATCTTTCAGAACCCTGTATACCACTTATGTAAGACCAATCCTGGAGTATGCAGCTCCAGCCTGGAGTCCATACCTAGTTAAACACAAGACAAAGTTAGAGAAGATTCAGCGGTATGCCACCAGGCTCGTCCCGGAACTGAGAGGATTGAGCTACGAGGAAAGGCTAAAGGAGCTGAACCTCACATCCCGGAAAACAGAAGAGTAAGGGGAGACATGATAACCACCTACAAAATTCTCAGGGGAATTGACAGGGCGGACAAAGACAAACTCTTCACCACGGGTGGGACACGAACAAGGGGACACAGGTGGAAACTTAGTACCCAGATGAGCCACAGAGACGTTAGAAAGAATTTTTTCAGTATCAGAGTAGTTAATAAATGGAATGCATTAGGCAGTGATGTGGTGGAGGCTGACTCCATACACAGTTTCAAGTGTAGATAGGATAGAGCCCAGTAGGCTCAGGAATCTGTACACCTGTTGATTGACAGTTGAGAGGCGGGACCAAAGAGCCAAAGCTCAACCCCCGCAAGCACAATTAGGTGAGTACAATTAGGTGAGTACACACACACACACCACACACACACACACACACACACACACACACACACACACACACACACACACACACACACACACACACCAGTTACGAGGAAAGGCTGCGGGAAATGCAACTTACGACACTGGAGGACAGAAGAGTAAGGGGAGACATGATCACAACCTACAAATCCTCAGAGGAATCGACCGGGTAAACAAGGATAAACTATTCAACACTGGTGGGACGCGAACAAGGGGACACAGGTGGAAACTGAGTACCCACATGAGCCACAGAGACGTTAGAAGGAACTTTTCAGTGTCAGAGTAGTTAACGGATGGAATGCATTAGGCAGTGATGTGGTGGAGGCTGACTCCATACACAGTTTTAAATGTAGATATGATAGAGCCCAGTAGGCTCAGGAATCTGTACACCAGTTGATTGACAGTTGAGAGGCGGGACCAAAGAGCCAAAGCTCACCCCCGCAAGCACAAATAGGTGAGTACAAATAGGTGAGTACACACACACACACACACACACACACACACACACACACACACACACACACACACACACACACACAGTTACGAGGAAAGGCTGCGGGAAATGCAACTTACGACACTGGAGGACAGAAGAGTAAGGGGAGACATGATCAACAACCTACAAAATCCTCAGAGGAATCGACCGGGTAAACAAGGATAAACTATTCAACACTGGTGGGACGCGAACAAGGGGACACAGGTGGAAACTGAGAACCCACATGAGCCACAGAGACGTTAGAAGGAACATTTTCAGTGTCAGAGTAGTTAACGGATGGAATGCATTAGGCAGTGATGTGGTGGAGGCTGACTCCATACACAGTTTCAAATGCAGATATGATAGAGCCAGTAGGCTCAGGAATCTGTACACCAGTTGATTGACAGTTGAGAGGCGGGACCAAAGAGCTAGAGCTCAACCCCGCAAGCACAAATAGGCGAGTACAAATAGTTGAGTACACACACACACACAAGTTAGGTGAGAAGGTGGTGGAGGCCAAAACCGTCAGTAGTTTCAAAGCGTTATATGACAAAGAGTGTTGGGAAGACGGGACACCACGAGCGTAGCTCTCATCCTGTAACTACACTTAGGTAATTACACACACACACGCACGCGCGCGGTCAACACAACCGCAGGTAAAACGTAATACGAGTGATGGTGATCTTGGCAGTATTGTATTTAGCCATTGCACAGATCTTTGGTGTAAAGATGCTTAGCGACCCGTATGGCTGAGTGTTTGGGGGGAAGTGTTGGTGGGTGTGTGGGGGAGGGTATGTGGGATGCAGGGGTATGGGGGGCAGGGGTGTGGGGAGGGCGGGTATGGGGGAAGGTGTAGGGGCAGGTGTGGGTGTACTGGAGCTGGCTCACCTGTCACAGACACCACAGTGCTCACCTTTCAAGGGGCTTCATGTGTTGATGGTGTGGCGCGCGTCCAGCGCAGGAGGGCGGCGTGGTGTGTGTGTGTGGCGTCGGGGAGCAACACCTCCCCACCACAACGCAGCTCTCCGCCACACAACTCACTCTCCTCAACAACCCCACCAAACTCAACACTCAACCTATGACACCTCTCAAGTGTTACAGTTGACGATTTATTTTGTAATAAATCAATGTGTGGGGCGCTGTAACAACGAGGGACACACGGTGCAGTACAGATACAATCAACCCAAAGATTATACAACAATATGACTTTGATTTACCATTTAGCCGCCATATTCAGTCACATGTACACCATCCAGCCACGCTCCTCCCTGCAGCGGCCCGCCCAGAAGACAGTAATTTTAAGGTAGTGTATTTCAAATTGATATTTTCTCATATAAATGATCATTATTAAATATTAGAATTTGGTGTAAAGTTAGGCTAAAATAAGGCGAAGTGTTGAAGGCCTGTTGGCAATTATTTGTATTCGCGAACGTAACCAATCCTCAGGCCAGGTTCGTTAAAGCTGCGGCCGTCTCCTCTCCCATCAATTTTCATCAATTTTCAACCCGTCCTCACACCAAGTCCATTCCCTCTAACGTTCGACCCCAAAGATGCATTCATAAATTTTTAACATGGCTGTTCATTCAAAACAGGAATTTTCTCAAATATAAATTAATATTGTTATAGATCAGCATACTGTGCATATTTAGGCATTGGTTAGGTTAGGTGGTTAAGTTCTGTTGACGATTATTTGAATTGGTAGTACGTGGGAGAAGCATTTACAGCGTTGTGGTTCGAACAGAGGTCATTGGCGAAGCACTGTTCGAGAAATGTTCGAACGTCATCAGCTGAGTCGTGTGTAAAGCGTTTTTTTTCATTCGTTAGCAAGAGTGTTGGAAGGCGGATTAACGAGTAGTGGCATTTGTTTAGGAAGAACCCGACTCTATACTAAAACAAAGCCGTCAATATGAGAGAGCACCGCAGAGGGGGGTATAAGAGGCCGTCAATGTGAGGGGTCTGTTGAGCAACGACGACGACAACTTGACATAGGCGGGAGTGGTCGTGTTGTCAGCGAGGTGGAGAACAACGACACACCTCTCTTGTGTGTCAGGAGCCCAGCTGATACTACACGGGATGTGGCCCCCATCTCCCTCACACATCCCGTGCCCCTCGCTCACACACACACACACACACACACACACACATACCAGCGGGGAAGTAAGGAAGTGTTTACTAGAGTTAGATGTGACAAAGGCTATAGGCCCCCACCGGGGGGGGGGGGGAGTTAGGGTTTCCGGGCACACCAGCCATGGTCACTTGTCTCAAAGTCTTACTCCTCGTGTCAACCATCTATTTGCTGCGGCTCACTTCATGTGTTGTTGGGTGGTATGTCTTCAACACTGCACTCTAACCTACACACACACATGTACATATAGACACCTACAAGGCACAAGGTTTACACCCACACGTAGTGTAGGCCCAGATGGAATCTCCCCTTGCATACTAAAGGAAGGAGCAGAAGCACTGTGCCTACCACTCTCCATAGTGTATAACAAATCACTCGCAACAGGGGAACTGCCAGAAATTTGGAAAGCAGCTAACGTAGTCCCGATATACAAGAAAGGGGATAGACAGCAGGCACAGGTTAGGGACAGGCCAGTGTCCCTAACCTGCATACCATGATGCAAGCTGATGGAGAAGATTGTGCAAAGAAAGCTAGTGGAGCACCTAAAGCGAAAGAACTTTGTAACACAGCATCAACATGGGTATGTGCAAATACGTGCATAGGTGACATACTAAACATAATAGATACCCTTAAAAAGCTTCATAGAAAACACAGACCTTACCTAACCCTGTTAGTATGTTAAGATAAGCATCTTATAGCTTCGTAATTACAATTGTTACTTAACCTATTATAGGTATAGGTTAAGTAATAATTGTAAGTACGAAACAATAAGATGCTTATCTTAACATACTAACAAGGTTAGGTAAGGTCGGTGTTTTCTATGAATCTTTTTAAGGGTATCTATTATGTTTAGTATATCACCTATGCACGTATTTAATAAGTCAATATTGACTATACGAATTTGCGAGGACGGGTTGAGGGGTGACAGGGAGACTTCTGACATGGATGAATTTTTTTCTAAATAACTGGCAGATGAGTGCAGTAATGAGAGACAATGTATCTGACTGGAGGAGTGTCACTAGCGGAGTACCACAGGGTTCACTTCTTGCACCAGTAAGGTTCATCGTGTATATAAACACTCTACCAGAAGGAATACAAAATGATATGAACATGTGTGCGGATGATGCTAAGATACTGGGAAAGATAGGAGACGCAGACCATTGTAATGCCCTTTAAATTGATCTAGAAAAATTAAGTGCTTGGAGCGTAAAGTGGCAAATGGAATTCAATGTGAATAAATGCCATGTTATGGAATGTGGAATCGGACAAAATAGACCACACACAACTTACAAATTATGTGGAAAGGAATTTACAGAACTCTAATAAAGAACGAGACCTAGGGGTGGTTTTAGACAGTAAGCTGTCGCCTGAGGAACACAAATAACATTTGCGTCGCTTTCCAGCTTACCTGGTTGATGGTGTTCTGGAGGTTCTTCTATTTCCCAAGCCCGGCCCGAGGCCAGGCTTGACTTGTGACAGGTCGGTCCAACAGGCTGTTGCTTGGAGCGGCCCGCAGGCCTACATATCCACCACAGCCCGGTTGGTCCGGCACTCCTTGAAGAAAACTATTTAGTTTTATCTTGAAGATGTCTACGGTTGTTCCGGCAATATTTCTTAAGCACGCTGGGAGGGTGTTGAACAACCGTGGACCTCTGATGTATATACAGTGTTCTCTGATCGTCCCTATGGCACCTCTGCTCTTCACTGGTTCTATTCTGCATTTTCTTCCATATCGTTCACTCCAGTACGTTGTTATTTTACTGTGTAGATTTGGGACCTGGCCCTCCAGTATTTTCCACGTGTTTATTACTTGATATCTCTCTCGTCTCCTTTCTAGTGAGTACATTTGGAGAGCTTTGAGACAATCCCAATAATTTAGGTGCTTTATCGCGTCTATGTATGCCGTATATGTTCTCTGTACTCCCTTTATTTCAGCAATCTCTCCTGCTTTGAAGGGGGAAGGTGAGTACTGAGCAGTACTCAAGATGGGACAGCAGAAGTCATTTGAAGAGTACAACCATTGTGATGGGATCCCTGGATTTGAAAGTTCTCGTAATCCATCCTATCATTTTTCTGGCTGACGCAATATTTGCTTGGTTATGCTCCCTAAACGTTAGGTCGTCGGACATCATTATTTTCAAATCCTTTACATGGTGTTTTCCTAGTATAGACAGATCTGGTTGTGTTTTGTACCCTGTGTTATGTTTAAGGTCCTCATTTTTACCGTACCTTGATACCTTGAGGATACCTTGAGGTGCTTCCGGGGCTTATCGTCCCCGCAGCCCGGTCATCGACCAGGCCTCCTGGTTGCTGGACTGATCAACCAGGCTGTTGGACGCGGCTGCTCGCAGCCTGACGTATGAGTCACAGCCTGGTTGATCAGGTATCCTTTGGAGGTGCTTATCCAGTTCTCTCTTGAACACTGTGAGGGGTTTGCCAGTTATGTCCCTTATGTGTAGTGGAAGCGTGTTGAACAGTCTCGGGCCTCTGATGTTGATAGAGTTCTCTCTCAGAGTACCAGTTGCACCTCTGCTTTTCAACGGGGGTATTCTGCACATCCTGCCATGTCTTCTGGTCTCATGTGATGTTATTTCTGTGTGCAGGTTTGGGACCAGCCCCTCTAATATTTTCCACGTGTAAATTATTATGTATCTCTCCCGCCTGCGCTCAAGGGAATACAGATTTAGGCTCTTTAGTCGGTCCCAATAGTTTAGATGTTTTACCGAGTGGATTCTAGCAGTAAAGGATCTCTGCACGCTCTCCAGGTCAGCAATTTCACCAGCAGTGAAAGGGGCTGTCATTGTGCAGCAGTACTCCACTCTAGAGAGCACAAGCGTTTTGAAAAGTGTCATCATCGGTATAGCATCTCTAGTGTGAAAAGTTCTTGTTATCCAACCTGTCATTTTTCTTGCAGTTGTGACGGCTACTTTATTGTGTTCTTTAAAGGTAAGGTCTTCCGACATGAGTACACCCAGATCCTTTACATTGCCTTTTCGTTCTATGTTATGATTTGCCTGAGTTTTGTACATGGTTTCCGTTTTTATATTTTCATTTTTTCCATAGCGCATGAGCTGGAACTTGTCTTCGTTAAACACCATATTATTTTCTGTAGCCCATAGAAAGACCTGATCTACATCTGACTGGAGGTTCGCCGTGTCCTCTATGTTGCCTACTCTCATGAAGATCCTAGTGTCATCTGCAAAGGATGATACAGTGCTATAGGTTGTGTTCTTGTCTATGTCCGATATGAGGATGAGAAAAAGTACTGGAGCAAGCACAGTACCCTGGGGGACTGAGCTCTTAACGGTTGACGGGTTGGATTTTATTTTGTTGACTATTACACATTGGGTTCTGTTGGTCAGGAAACCCGTACTGAGTACCTGGAATTTATCACTGTTAAACTTCATATTATTTTCTGCTGCCCAATCGAAAACTTTATTAATATCTGCTTACTTTTGTAAGTGTCTTCAGCAGAGGTAATTTTTATGCTGATTTTTTGTGTCATCTGTAAAGGATGACACGAAGCTGCGACTTGAATTTGTGTCTATATCAGATATGAGAATAAGGAACAGCAGTGGTGCAAGGACTGTACCTTGAGGTACAGAGCTTTTGACATCGCTTGGACTCGATTTTATTTGACTGACTGTTGTTACTCTTTGTGTTCTGTTCGACAGGAAATTGAGTATCCACCGTCCTACTTTACCAGTTATTCCCATAGACCTCATTTTGTGTGCTATCACTCCATGGTCATATTTGTCTAATGCTTTTGCAAAGTCTGTTTATGCAACATCTGCATTTTACTTTTCTTCAAAGCCTTCTGTGATTTAGTCATAGTGGTTGAATAACTGTGACAGACAGGATCTTCCCGCTCTAAATCCATGTTGTCCTGGGTTGTGTAGCTCATTATTTTCCATAAAACTAGAAATTTGATTCCTAATCACTTTTTCAAAAACTTTTATTATGTGTGATGTTAATGCAACTGGCCTATCATTTTTTGCCAAAGCTTTACTACCCCGCCTGTGCAGAGGAGCTACATCTGCAGATTTAAGTGCAGCTGGTATCTCCCCTGTATCCAGGCTCTTTCTCCATATTACACTGAGTGCTCGCGCTACTGGTACTTTACATTTCTTTATGAATATTGAATTCCTCGAGTCAGGACCAGAGGCTGAGTGCATGGGCATGTTGTCAATTTCTCTTTCAAAGTCTTCCGAGTTCATGTTAATATCCGTTATATTATCTGTAGCTTGGATATTATTCATATAGGAGCTATCTGGATCTTCAGCTTTCATGTTGTTTATTGGTGTGCCTCATACTGGCTTCTTAGAATTTCATTAATTTCCTAGTTGTCCTCTGTGTACGTACCTTCGGTTGTAACTAAAGGTCCAATACTGGCAGAGTTTTTATTATTTTGATTTTGCATATGTGAACAAATATTTTGCATTTGTCTTTATCTCTTGTATAGCTTTCTGTTCTAATTCCATTTCCTCAGACTCGTATGATAGCTTCAACGTTTGCTCTATTTCATCGACTCCCTGTTTAGGTTTATTTTCCTTTCTTGTGACAGTCTTGCATTTCTGTTATTTTTTTCCTTCTGTACAGTCATCTGTGTTCTCTTTCTAGAGTGGTCCTCTTTCTGCCCCTCCTCACAGGCACGTGCTTCAGGCAGACCTTGTGTGCTTCAGCTGTCAGTTGATCTATTCCCTGTGTGGGAGTTTTGTCGATTAAGACCGTCTCCCATTTTATGTTTGCAAGGTCTATATATATTGTCGATCCTCTTATTGTTGAAATTGAATTGATTGAATACCCCTTCTCGCTTGTTGGTTCTCTTGGACCTACTACCGTTATTAACGTTAGTTCGCACTTCAATAAGCTTCTGGTCTGAGTATATAGTATGAGACTGTAATGTCTCTGATTAGCTCATCATTGTTTGCGAATTACAAGTCTAGTGTGTTTTCGTTCCTAGTTACTTCTGAAATTTGTTGATTGAGCGAGAATTTGTCACAGACTCTCAAAAGCTCTTTGACCTGTGGTTGGCTATTTCCCGGGTGGTTCCCTGCTATGATTATTTTCGTTTGCCATTTTCTCCATCTTAGACTTGGTAGATTGAAGTCTCCAAGGAAGATAATATCTGGAGCTGGGTTTGCTAGGTTATCAAGGATGTTCTCTATTTTGTGCATCTGCTCTGTGAATTCCTCAACTGTTATATCTGGCGGTTTATATATTAGAATAATAATTAGGTTCAGTTTTTCTACGTTAATTCCAAGTACCTCTACCACCTCATTGGTTGAGTTTAGTAGCTGTGCATACCAGGTCCTCTAATATTCAGACCTACTCCTCCATTTGACCTAGTTTCTCTATCACATCTATATAAATTAAAATTTGGAATCCAGATTTCAGTATCCATGTATTTCGTATGAGTTTCCGTGAAAGCCCGAAATACTGAGTTTGACTCTAATAGGAGACCATTTATGACCTTAATAACTTTAGTTCTTGATTTTGACTTTACGCCTTGTATGTTTGTAAATCTGAATGATTTTCCATATTGTGTGTCACTTCTGGTGAGTTTTTAGTAGTTCTCCCTCTTCTCCACCTGACCCAGGGTGTGCTCTTCTGGCGATGGTTCATCCAGTTTGGTAATTGTATTGGTGAGTGTGGTAGTTTCTGTGTAGTTGAGGGGTGTAGTATGTGTGGGCTTGATGACGAGTTGTAGTCCAGTCTTGAGCATTTCTTCCTCCCCCATCTCTCTCACACACACACACACACACACACACATCTGCACCCTCAAGCACATCTGCGCAATCACACACATCCCGTGCCCCTCACACTGTCTTTACCAGTTGATTGACAGTTGAGAGGAGGGACCAAAGAGCCAAAGCTCAACCCCCGCAAGCGCAATTAGGTGAGTACACACATCGCGCGCCCCCTCACACCCATCTGCGACCCTAACACACATCCCGCGCCCCTCACAAACAGGCCGGTTGATCAGGTATCCTTTGGAGGTGTTTATTGAGTTCTCTTTCGATGACCCCAAGAGGTCGGCTAGTTATGCCCATTAGAGCAAGCGTGTTGAACAGCCATATTGAATTATCTCTCTCTCAGTACACCTAATGCAATCTCTGCTGCTTTTCAACGGGGCTATTTTGCACTTCCTGCCATGTCTCCTGGTCTCACGAGGAGTTATTTCCATGTGCAGATTTGGAACCTGTCCGTCTAATATTTTCAAAGTATAAATTAATATGTATCTCTCCCGCCTGTGCTCTAGGGAATACATATTTAAAACTGTAAGTGATCTCAATAGTTTGGGTGTATTAGTGAGTTGACTCTGGTAAGTTTATGATCACTGCATGTTCTACAGGTCAGCAATTTGTCCAGCTTTTGATGGGACTGTTGGTGTGCAACACTATTTCACCGTAGAAAGTACTAGTGTCTTAAAAAATATGATGATTGGTCTGGCATCTCTTGTTTGAAAGGTTCTCCTTTAACCAACCTGTCATCTTTCTTGCAGTTGTGACAGGTTCTTTATGGTGTTATTTAAAAGTAAGGTCTTGTGACATGATTACTTCGAAATCTTATATATTGCTTTTTCGTTTTAGAGTGTGACTTGCTGCATTTTATATGTAATTGCAATTTTGATATTTTCGTGTTTTTTTCATAGAGCAGGAGCAGGAACTTATCTTCATTAAACATATTATTCTATGGAAGACCTGATTTACATCAGTTTGGAGGTTTGCCGTGTCCTGTTTATTGATACGAGGATGAGATAAAGTACCTGAGCAAGCACAGTACCCTGGAGGACTGAGCTTTTCACAGTGGATTATCCAAATTTTACTTTGATGACAACACTCTGGGTTCTGTTCATTAGGAAATTATAAATCTATCTCCCTGCTTTGCCAGTAATTCCTTCCGTGTACATTTTGTACAATAAACCGCATGGTCACATTTGTCAAAGGCTTTCGCAAAACCTGTGTATGTTATGTAAGTGTTTGATAGTGTTCCATGACTCCCAAGGCCATGCCATCGTGGTCTAGCAAGAGTGAGAGGCAGGATCACCCCGTTCGAAACCCGTGATGCCCGGGGTTAGGTACACTGAGTCCATGCATATTGAGACCTTGCTTCGTAGCACTCTTTCAAATGTTTTGGAGCGATGTGTTATCGGTCTATAATGTTTTGCCTCTGCTGTATTACCTCCTTTGTGTAGTGGTGCTATCTCCGCTGTTTTAAGGATGTCAGGAATAACACCAGTATCTAGGTTCTTTCTCCAAATAATGTTGAGGGATTGTCATAGTGGCTTTTTACAATCGATGATGAATATGGAATTCCAGGAATCAGGGCCTGGTGCCGAGTGCATGTACATACTGTCAATGGTTGCTTCAAAGATCAGTGGGGTTAGGGCGACATCGATACATTATTTGATATTGTTTTTACATTGATAAAGAATTAGGTTGGATTATTGATCTTCAGTGTGTACAGGGGTTCACTGAAAATAGAATTATTACGGTAGCCTCAGTATTTCACTCAGAGTGAACACCATTCTCCATCCAATTTGCATCTTCTCTGTTTTTCGTAGTGGAATGTGGCTTGAACATATTCCGAGTACTATGGTGCTTATTTTTTCGAGGAACTGATTTAGGTTCTCATTTTCAAGATGTTCTTCCCCAGCTTATGTTAAGTCATGGTTCAAGTTCATTTATTGAGACCATAAAATACACCTCAAAGGGATAGAGTAGCTTAGGCTATTTCTACCACCCTCTATTTCAAGTCCCTCAAGGGGCGCACAAATCCAGTGAGTACAGGTATCAACCACAAATCACAAAGACAGTTGGTCTATAAACTGCTAAGGATTGTTTCTGGTGACTTATAGAGGATAATAACCACCTTTAGGATCTCTCTTTTGATTATCAGCACTTTCACCATATCATTTCTTTATAGCAGCTCAGTGCAGATGCGCGTGTCTTTGAACAGTCACAAATGACCTCTTGCAGATGTGTGACAGATTTGCCTTAAAACTGTAAATAGCAGAACCAACTAGAAAAGAAAACATGCTGGATCATATTTTTACAAACAACGATGAGGTTATTAGGGACATAATGATAACAAATGCAAGTTATTTAGATCACAGCCCAGTCGACGTTGGGACGAGCATCAACAATAGACCTGCGCAGCCAGTCTCATATCCAAGGGGAAAAGAATTCAGCAAATTCAACTTTAATAACAAACTAGTTAACTGGGAAGAAATAAACCAAGATAATATATGGGAATCACAGCTAGATAATGCAAACTTAAACTAGTGCTCTGAGATAACAGGCAGAGTCGTACTAAAATATGTCTAAGTCACATACCACTAAGAAAAATGAGAAAAAGATGCTAACTGGAAGACACGACAAAAATTCCCTCCTTAGGCAAAGAAAACCAATCGCAGAACATCTCAAAGGCTTTATCTCAAGAACGACAAGGAAGATGACCAGACCACACACTAGAAGGTGAAGGACGACGACGTTTGGGTCCGTCCTGGACCATTCTCAAGTCGATTGAGAATGATTCTCCAACTCTTGATTCTCCACAATTGAATCAACCAACAACTGATTCTCCACAAACGACTTGAGAATGGTCCAGGACGGACCAAAAACGTCGTCGTCCCTTCATCTTCTAGTGTCTGGTCTGGTCATCATACGTCAGCGACGTTATTGTGACTCATCGCCTACAACGACAAGGAAGGCTGCGTTCAGAAACGGTCAAGCTAAATCCAGGCGAGGCAGGAAGAGCAAAAGACCCTAAGTGAAAAAAAGAGAGGAATCCAAAATACGTGTTCTAATACGCAAAGGTTAGAGCAAAAACTACATCTAACACTGGGCCCCTGCGCAAGGGTGAAGGAACTTTCACAGATGGCAACGAAGGAGTGAAATACTGAGGCTTCAGTACGATTGTGTTTTCAGTGAACCCGTGAACACATGAAGATAGTGATCCAAACGAATTATTTATTAATGTAACACCAACATCGAACCATGTACCAGATGGTTCGATGCTGGTGTCCTAACCCCACTAGACTTTGAAGTAGCCATAGACGGCATGACCATGCACTCTGCGCCAGGCCTGGACTCTTGAAACTCTATGTTCCTTAAAAATGACAAAACAATCACCATCACGGGCCTTGAACTTGGAGATGGGGTCTAGATACAGGTGTTACCAATGACACACTTAAAACCAGGCAGCCTTGGAAGGGTTTGAAACTACCAGAGATGAGGTTAAGAGGCATCTGTTGGATCTACACGTGCGTGCGTGCGTGCCTGGGTGCGTGCGTGAGTGCGGGGCCGAGGTTGGAGGTCTAGGACATGTCAGCTGTCAAGAGACACAGTGTGTCACTCACATTATCGCGCCACATGACAAGTCACGTCCTCATATCCGCTTTTCAAGAGTTTGCTGAATACATTGAAACCACAGTCACTGTGACTACTCACACATGACATGCGGTATTTATATACATAACACTGGATACATTTGATGCACTCTTTGCATACACTGAGGCTAAGACTCCCGACATCACTGGCATCAGCGAAACTTGGGGACGAGAGGACCTTATGGAAGGGGGAATATCATCCCAGGATATCATCCTCCTTGTAGAGAAGAGAACAACAAGAGCAGGTGGGGCAATGCTCTATGTAAAAGAGGACTTGAATGCAACCACCAATGAGGAATTAAACACCATGGGATCCTGAGAATGTGTATGGTGGAACTTACTGGCTCAAAGTGGAGGCACATTAACAGCGGGAGAAGCTACAGGGAAGTCACAGCAACAGCAGAGGACGCTGTTGACCTGCACAATGTGATCAATGCAGCAGCTGAAACTCAAGCTTTTAATAACGGGGAGCTTTAATCACAAGTCATTAGAGAAGTGTTAATGTCTTCTGATCATCAGAAGAGGGCATGATCGATCAAATACAGGTCGGGCAAAAGCTCTTCCTCTTTGCGTGATCACAATATTTTAAGATGGATTACAATAAGAGAAACCCTTGTGCAGGTCCTGGATGATGACTTCCTAGAGTACTCTCCGGGAGATTATCAAGGAATGAGAAGCACCACATCAAAGACTGGCAAAGAAAGTACAAGCGCATGGAATAAATGGCAGAGTACTAAAGTGAATAAAACAATGTTTAAAACAAAGAGTAAAGGGTCGTCTTAAACGGAAATGATTCTGGAGAAATGTGGTGAGTGGGGTACCGCAAGGATCCATTTGGGGCTCTTTTTGTCATATACATCAGTGATATAGATGAGAATATTACAAACCACAGCATCAAATTTGCAGATGACACTAAGATTTGTGTAAAGTAGGAAGTGACAAAGATGCTGAGGCCTTACAAAGACATCTACATGAACTACAAAAGCGGTCAGAATGTTTTTGATATGGAAAATACGTGACATTGCATGCGGGGCCTAACAGTGCACATCACAACCACCAGGGCAACAACATTACCTTGCAGGAGATTGACGAAGAAAAGGACCTTGGAGACAGACTCCACAACTCGCACAAAGTTTGATAACAAGTGGGAGCTGCAGTAAAACAAAGCCAATTAAATCCTAGCAATAGTCAGACGTAACAGTGATTTCAGAGAGCAGTTATCCAAGTGTATAAAGCTCTCGTGCACCTCCACGTGGGTCATTGTATCCAAGCACGGAGACCTCATCTTCAGGAAGACATATATGTTTGGCGAAAGTCCAACACCGGGAGACAGAAATGCTCAGTGAACTAAGTCGACTCTCATACCAGGAACGGTGAGGGCCACAGGGCTACCAACACTGCAGGCCACACAAGACACGGCTCATCTCGTCGTATTTTTAAAATGCTGAACAATTTGGAGGATATTGATCCAGACCACTTCTTCAAAAGGTCAGGTGTGACAAACAAGGCGCAACGGTTTCAAGCTCAACAAGCTACAGTGTTGAACAGAAAACAGGAAGCTTTTCCCACCCACAGGGTTATAAACCTATGGAACCCCCTACCCGCCGAAGCCGACAATGCCAAAATATTACTGCAATTTAAGATTCAAATAGATAAAATCATCAAGACAAATGGGGGGGGGGGAGCTTTGACCATCCGCCGGCTTCCTGTCCTCGTCGAGGCCACTTGAGAGATAGTGGCCCTCAGTAAATTTAAGTTAAATATGAGTAAATCAACATACGATATTGGTATATATGGGTGTGTAGGGAGATGGGGGTGGAGGAGGGGTGAAGAGGAGGTGGAGAAGGGGGGGGAAGAGGGGATGAAGAGGGGGTGAAGGGGGGGTGAAGAGGGGGATGAAGAGAGGGATGAAGAGGGGGTGAAGAGGGGGATGAAGAGGGGGATGAAGAGGGGGATGAAGAGGGGGATGAAGAGGAGGTGGAGAGGGGGATGAAGAGGGGTGAAGAGGGGGATGAAGAGGGGGATGAAGAGGGGGATGAAGAGGGGGATGAACAGGAGGTGGAGAGGGGGATGAAGAGGGGGGTGAAGAGGGGGTGAAGAGGGGTGAAGAGAGGGGGTGAAGAGGGGGTGAAGAGGGGGGTGAAGAGGGGGGTGAAGAGGGGGGTGAAGAGGGGTGAAGAGGGGGGTGAAGAGGGGGTGAAGAGGGGGTGAAGAGGGGGATGAAGAGGGGGTGAAGAGAGGGGTGAAGAGGGGGGTGAAGAGGGGGGTGAAGAGGGGGGTGAAGAGGGGGGTGAAGAGGGGGGTGAAGAGGGGGGTGAAGAGGGGGTGAAGAGGGGGTGAAGAGGGGGTGAAGAGAGGGGTGAAGAGGGGGGTGAAGAGGGGGGTGAAGAGGGGGGTGAAGAGGGGTGGTAATAACGTGTCATGCCTCACTGCCCGGCACCCCTCCCCCCCCCTGTGTTAACCTAACGATGCTTACTTACAGCACTTCGAGAGAGAGTTTTAGCTCTTGGTGCCTGGCATCTGGCCTTGAGTACCAAGTGTGTGTTATAACTCCCCTGACAGTACAGTACTGGGTCGTAACTTGACGTTCCGGCCAGCAGCTGGGTCGAGGCTGGAGGCAGACGGGCAAGAGAGGGTAAAGAGGAAGAGGGAGGAGCGTAGGGAGATGAGCTGAGGAGACGAGAGAGGGAAGGGAGAGGTGTGAGAGGGAAGGGAGAGGTGTGAGAGGGAAGAGTGGGGGTAGGGAGACACCAGAGGGGTGGTGTAAGGGGATGGTGAGAGACAGACTACCCCGGGAACCGCCACGAACACCTCCTACGTATTATCAATGACTTTCATTTCGGAGTAAATGTTCCGGTGATACACAATATATTGTAAATTCCAAGGAAGACTGCGGAAGTGCACGAAAATTTCAGTACGCTTCCTTCCAGACCTAAAAGTGTAAGTGTCATTAAAATGCAGAGAAATATAAACGTTCAAGTGTGGGTAAAAATTGTGACACATGTAGTAATGATGAATAGAAACCTAAAACAAAGCTATTATTGTATAATCGTACGCAACAAAAAATTCAACATGGTACTTATTTATATATATCCAAGTCTTATACCTGTATCGTATATGGATGGGGTTCTGGGAGGTCTTCTACTCCCCAAGCCCGGCCCGAGGCCAGGCTCGGCCAAGCTTGACTTGTGAGTTTGGTCCACCAGGCTGTTGCTTGGAGCAGCCCGCAGGCCCACATTCCCACGACAGCCCGGTTGGTCCGGCACTTCTTGAAGAAAACTATCCAGTTTCATCTTGAAGATGTCCACGGTTGTTCCGGCAATATTTCTTATGCTCGCTGGTAGGACGTTGAACAACCGCGGACCTCTGATGTTTATACAGTGTTCTCTGATTGTACCTATGACACCCCTGCTCTTCACTGGTTCTATTCTGCATTTTCTTCCATGTCGTTCACTCCAGTATATTGTTATTTTACTGTGTAGATTTGGGACCTGGCCCTCCAGTATTTTCCATGTGTATATTATTTGGTATCTCTCCCGTCGTCTTTCTAGTGAGTACATTTGAAGAGCTTTGAGACGATCCCAATAATTTAGATGCTTTATCGTGTCTATGTATTTCCCTCTATTTCAACAATCTCTCCTGCTCTGAAGGGGGAAGTGAGTACTGAGCAGTACTCAAGACGGGACAACACCAGTGACTTGAAGAGTACAACCATTGTGATGGGATCCCTGGATTTAAAAGTTCTCGTAATTCATCCTATAATTTTTCTGGCTGACGCAATATTTGTTTGGTTATGCTCCCTAAACGTTCGGTCGTCAGACATCATTATTCCCAAATCCTTGACATGCTGTTTTCCTGCTTATATTTGATTATGTTTTGTACCCTGTATTTTGTTTGAAGTCCTAATTTTTAACGTACCTGAGTACCTGGAACTTATCACTGTCAACATCATGTTATTTTCTGAGGTTAAACTGAGGTTAATATCTCCAGAGTGGCAGAGTGTGAGATATGAATTAAATAAATGCACGACAAGTATTAACAAATTGGACATAAACAAGTTGAGATAAAACTCATATTACACACACACCAACAGATGAACATATCTCTGCACAACAAATAATGAGAGGTGGTTTGTGTTGGGTGGAGAGTGATGATTGACGACTTTAATTATGGAGGAAAAGTTCTTAAATTAGAACAAAAAACGAATTCTGTAACTTAAAAGGATGTATTTTCCAGCAGGGTGAGGAACTTACCAGCTTGACTGATAAGTAAGGTAAAGAAACAAGAGGTACAAATCAAGGACTGGTGGAAGAAAAAGATTCATGGAAAATTAAGATTGATGAATTTGACGAAATTAACAGATAAAATGCTAGTATTGAGACAACTCAGAGTAGCCCTACAGTCTAGCCAAAACAGGGAGTTGGGCATTTGGGTGCCATAGGCATAATAAAAAAAACACAGTATAAACATCAGAGGTCCGCGGTTGTTCAACACCCTCCCAGCGAGATAGGAAATATTGCCGGAACAACCGTGGACATCTTCAAGATGAAAACTAGATAGTTTTCTTCAAGGAGTGCCGGACCAACCGGGCTGTGGTGGGTATGTGGGCCTGCGGGCCGCTCCAAGCAACAGCCTGGTTATCTTGAGATGATTTCGGGCTTTAGTGTCCCCGCGGCCCGGTCCTCGACCTGGCCTCCACCCCCAGGAAGCAGCCCGTGACAGCTGACTAACACCCAGGTACCTATTTTACTGCTAGGAAACAGGGGTGATAGGGTGAAAGATACTCTGCCCATTGTTTCTCACCGGCGCCCGGGATCGAACCCGGGCACCACAGGATCACAAGTCCAGTGTGCTGTCCGCTCGGCCGACCGGCTCCCTGGTGGACCAAACTCTCACAAGTCAAGCCTGGCCTCGGGCCGGGCTTGGGGAGTAGAACTCCCAGAACCCAATCAAGCAGGTATCAAGGATATGCTAAGACAAACTTCACCGACACCTCAATAGAGGAGGTTAATAAAGGATTGGAAAAGTGCAAAGCGAAAATAAAAGAACATTTGCATAAAATGTAACAGAGAAAGAAATGATCAATGAAATATGTCTGGAATTCAAAAACAGAAATGAGCAAAGACACAAAGACAACAGACAACAGACAAGCAATTAGGAAAGAACTAGTTACCAACAGTAAATACAAAACATTGTAGACAAAAGTCCATACAACTTTGTGAGGTCTTGGACAATGTAACACCATCTGGGATAGACAATGTAGCAGAGGAAAACATTATTGAGAAAATAGTATGTTTAGAAGAAGGTCTCACAAGACAGGCAAATATCTGTGATCTCAGCAGGATATCCAAATATGAGAATGAATGGCCCCTTAAGGGGTAATATTTAATGGAGTGAAACAAAAGACAGAAGTGCATAGGAATACCAGGAAATTGCAGAATGAGGACGGGGGGAAACTTTGATGAACTTTAATGGTCATTAAGACAAAACCTCTCAACAAAATACAGAGAAAAACTAAAACTAAACCTTGAAGTGAAACGTCTAGGAATGGGAATGAAAAAATACCTTTTTTTTTTGTTTTTGCTACAAGGTGACAGGGAACGGGAAGCCTGTGAAATGGTACATAAAAACAAACCAACAAAATGATTAGAAGAGGGGAGTAAATGACAAGGGCAGAGGGCACGTGTTTCTGAACACTGTATATACTGTACTAACATACATGGAGATACACAAATACTGGAGTACACATTATAATTCAGCTTAAGGTGGCAGGCATTGTCGCACTAACACAGATGAGACCACAATAAAATAGTTTAAATGAGGTCATATTCCCTAAGGGTTACTACTCTACTCGGAGATATGACAGAAAAATTAGGACACAATAAATGCTTACAGTCCACCAGGAAGCAACACATGGACAGAGGAGGAGGAGCTGCATGATAAATGGGAGGACCTCATAGTGGTATAAGAAAGATCATAGTGAGAGCAAATAAGGATAAATCATAATTGTTGGTACTTGGTGACATCAACTAAAAAGCAGAAGACCGTCATGGACTGGGAGGCCTATGAAGGAAGAACGGCGGACAGCGGGACAGGCAGACTGATAAACGTCCTCCAGGAGACATGTATCAACACATTAAGCAGGCCACAAGCATGAGGGAAGGGGGATAGTCTAGGAATTCTCAATTTAATATTCAACG
>WNGS01164858.1:4926678-4938884 GCA_020271785.1 Procambarus virginalis | reverse complement strand
GGATTATTCCTGGCCTTCTGGGGGTGGGCGTTCCGTCTTTGTGTTTTGGGTTGGTTGGTCCCTGCTGAGGGTTTTCTGATCAGCTTCTTTATCTGCGCTTGAAGGCTCTCCTGCTCTTCTGGGGTCTGACAGCTGAGTGGAATACGCTTTGGATTCGTAGTCCTGATGGTCCTGGGTTCGATCCCCGGTGTAGACGGAAACAACTGGAAGAGTTTCTTTCACCCATGATGCCCACTGTTACCTAGCAGTAAATAGGTACTTGGGAGTTAGTATATAAATGTGGTTTATTAAAATGAAGTGTTGTAATGAGTATAAGTTGAGGAGGAGTGACTAATAACCAGTGAACAAACCACTGGTGAACACTTGTTATCCTCCATAGTGTAAGTGTTTGGTACCTATTACTCCCGGGAGGAAACGTGTCAGGTACATCCTTTTAGTTTTCAGCGAAGATTATATTCTTGTTTTTTCTGTGTGTTTTTCCTGGTTGTTGTGTCTGGAGCACGTCTTCAGCTGTCACCTTCAAGCTCTCTAACTAAGGTGTGGTGGGGCTTGGAAGCTCTCTACACTCTCAAATCTGCATTGTGATTTTCATTGCGATCTGATGTAGTTGCGTAAGTGGTTGTACCCGCCATTACCGAAGGCCAGAGTGTGGTCGGGTTGACTGTAAAACCCCTGGTTGGGCTCTGGTGAGGGAGGGGGGGGGGGCTTCCAGAAACCTCCCCTGTCAATTTAGTAGCGGTATGGGTTTGGTCGACTTTTCGTACCATACATGGCCAAGTCGGTTAAGGCAGTGTGTCTGCAGAATCACCAGAACGCGGGTTCAATCATCAGCTCCAATTGCCATTACATAAATAATATATATATATTGGATGGAGTACCACCTCTGGCTGGAAGAAGAAGGGGACCCTAGCCTCGGATAAGGTCACACATAACGCATGGAGGGAATGTAGGTCCCCTCCAATCAGTTTCTGTGTGCCTTGTTCGTCCTCCACCCCATCGCTATTTTTTTTGTTTTACTTTATTGTGTATTTCATAAGGTGCATATATATATATATATTATATATATATTCTATATATATATATCTATATATAATAATATAATATCTTTATATATATATAGTATGATAAGTTTGTACCTAGTAGCCCGAAACGCAGTACTCGGCCTACTATCGGCCCAATTTTCCTCGAATAAGCCAGTTTTCCTATATTATATATTTCTATTTTTCCTCCTTTTTCTTCTTATGAAATGATAAAACTACTCCATTTCATTATGTATGAGTTCATTATTTTGAAATTTGAGTAAAAACTACGTAGATCTATGACGAACCTAACCTACCTATCTTAACCGAAAGGAGGCCACTGGTCGGAGGACCGGGCCGCGGGGAATGCTAAAGCCCCGAAACATCTCAAGATAACCCAAGATAAGAAGGTTGACTAGTCCCAGCTCAGCAAGTGAGGTGTTTAACACCCGAGCTGTGAACGTGGCTACACAGCACCAACTGACCCTAGTCTCACACAGTATCTGTTGGTAAGTTAACATTATTTGTTTGGTACAGCAAGTGTAAGTGTCACCACCATACAGCTCTCCCCATCTTCTCCACCTCTGTTGGACACCTTAGCAACCTTGCCTACACGGTCCTTTGGTCATTACTGGGGACCCCATACCCACCTTGTTGGCGGATGGTGGACCCCATACGCCGCCTTGGCGACGGTGGTGGACCCCATCACCCACCTTGTCGGCGGTGGTGGACCCCATACCCGCCTTGGCGACGTGGTGAGACCCCATACCCACCTTGGCGACGGTGGTGGACACCCATACCCACCATGGCGACAGGTGGTGGACCCCATACCCGCCCTTGTCGTGGTGGTGGACCCCATACCCACCTTGTCGGGGGTGGTGGACCCCATACCCTCCTTAGTCGGGGGGTGGTGGACCCCAGTACCCCAACCTTGTCGGGGTGGTGGCACCCCATACCCTCCTTGTCGGTGGTGGTTGACCCCATACCCCCTTGTCGGTGGTGGTGGACCCCATAACCCACCTTGTCTGGTGGTTGTGGACCCCATACCCTCCTTGTCGGCGGTGGTGGACCCCATACCCGCCTTGTCGGGGTGGTGGCCCCATACCCACCTTTGTCGGGGTGGTGGTGGACCCCATACCCACTTGTCGGCGGTGGTGGACCCCATACCCACCTGTGTCGGGTGGTGGACCCCATACCCGCCTTGTCGGCGGTGGTGGACCCCATACCCCGACCTTGTTCGTGGGGTGACCCCATACCCGATCTTGCGGTGGTGGTGGAACCCATACCCACCTTTCGGCGGTGGTGGGCCCCATACCCACCTTGTCGGGGGTGGGGACCCCATACCCACCTTGTCGGCAGGTGGTTGACCCCAGCCCGACTTGTCGGCGGTGGTGGACCCCATATCCACATTGGCGGCGTGGTGGACACCTGACCCGCCTGTGTGGTGGTGGTGGACCCCATACCCGACTTGTCGGTGGTGGTGGACCCCATACCCACCTGTCGGTGGTGGTGGTGGTACCCCATACCACACTTGTCGGCGGTGGTGGACCCCATACCCACCTTGTCGGGGGTGGTGGACCCCATACCACCTTGTCGGCGGTGGTGGACCCCATGCCGCCTGGTCGGACGGTGGGGACCCTCATATCCACCTTGGCGGCGGTGGTGGACCCCATACCCAGTTTGTCGGCGGTGGTGGACCCCATACCCACATTGGCGGTGGTGGTGGACCCATTACTCACTTGGCGCGGTGGTGGACCCCATACTCACTTTGCGGTTGTGGTGGTGGAACCCCATACCCCTCACCTGTCGGGCTGGTGGAACCACCATACCCATTCTGTGGGCGAGTGGTGGACCCATACCCATTCTTGTGGGCGCTGGTGGACCCCATTACCAATTCTGGGGCGCTGGTGGACCCCATACCCATTCTGTGGGCGTGGTGGCCACCCCCATTCCCATTCTGTGGGCGCTGGTGAGACCCACTACCCTTCTGTGGGCGCTGGTGGACCCATACCCATTCTGTGGGCGCTGGTGGACCCAGTACCCATTCTGTGGGCGCTGGGTGGACCCCATACCCATTCTGTGGCGCTGGTGGACCCCATACCCATTATGTGGGGCGCTGGTGGACCCCATACCCATCTGGGGTTGAGTGGACCCCATACCATTCTGTGGGCGCTGGTGGACCACATACCATTCTGTGGGGCACTGGTGGACCCATACCATTCTGTGGGCCTGGTGGACCCATACCCATTCTGTGGCACTGGTGGACCCCATACCCATTTTGTGGGGCACTGGTTGACCACCATACCCATTCTGTAAGTGGTGGACCCCATACCCATTCTGTGGGCGCTGGTGGACCCCATACCCATTCTGTGGGCGATGGTTGGACCCCATACCCATTCTGTGGCACTGGTGGACCCCATACCCCCATTGTGGGCGAAGGTGGACCCAACCCATTCTGTGGGCGATGGTGGACCCCAACCCATTCTGTGGGCTGATGGTGGACCCCAACCCATTCGTGGGCGATGGTGGACCCCATACCCATCTGTGGGCATGGATGGAACACCATACCCATTCTGTGGGCGATGGTGGACCCCGTCCCCATTTGTGGGCCTGGTGACCCCATACCCTTCGTGGGCATGGTGGACCCCATACCCATTCTGTGGGCCTGGTGGACCCTATACTCATTCTGTGGGCGATGGTGGACCCCATACCCACATCTGTGCGTGGTGGAACCCATACCCTTCTGTGGGTGGTGGACCCCCTACTCATTCTGTGGGGATGGTGGACCCCATACCCATTTGTGGGCATGGTGGACCCCATACTCATTTGTGGGCGATGGTGGACCCCATACCCCATTCTGTGGGCACTGGTGGACCCCATACCCATTCTGTGGGCATGGTGGACCCCTACCCATTCTGTGGGCGCTGGTGGACCCCATACCTATTCTGTGGGCCTGGTGGACCCCATACCCATTCTGTGGGCACTGGTGGACCCCATACCCATTCTGTGGGCGCTGGTGGACCCCATACTCATTCTGTGGGCGCTGGTGGACCCCATACTCATTCTGTGGGCGATGGTTGACCCCATACTCATTCGTGGGCCTGGTGGACCCCATACCCATTCTGTGGGCGCTGGTGGACCCCATACCCATTCTGTGGGCGCTGGTGGACCCCATACCCATTCTGTGGGCGATGGTAACAATGGTTTCAGAAGTTGAACCCCACAGTTCATGTAGTTAAGCAACAGTCATGTGGACCTAGTCACATAATTTATAATAAACACATACGTACACACACACACCAACACACACACACACACACACCACACACACACCACACACACACACACACACACACACATATGCATACACAAATATATGCATACACAAATATATACACACATATATCAATAGCTTTTAATATAACAAGTTGTTGAGAAGTGGACCCACAAGAGTCTCTATACAAGGCAATTTACATGTGGTGAGTCAGTCACACAGTCACTCGCCTTGCTCCACACCCACCCAACTGGGCGGCAGCTTTACAGTCTCGTGTAGGCTGCACCTTCACTCACCAAACTTCAAATATTGACTAAGATCTTTGGCACTACATCATTTAGAGTGCAGTACTTACACATTTGTTGAGCTAATGATAGAGTTAACGCTGAATTAAAGTTTTTTTTCGCAAAGTACGTGTATAGTTCTGCTGACAGAGTTTACATTTAGTCAAGTCTACGTCAGCAGACGTTGCAAACTTCCAGACGTACTTGTAGCCAAACCTAGTCCCTACCCGCGGTAACGTCTAGAACTGTGCTAACATTATTGGATGACCCATAGACGTGCGGTTCTTCTTGCATAATAGAAAGATGGCAGATGGAGAAACTGGCGTGAACATTCACTTTTCCTCAAGTCTACTACATTGTGTTATTGTTGCCAGGATAATACATCCCTCAGGCCGCTCAAAGGCAATTGATGATGGTAGTTTTTTACGAGCAAATGTGTTGGCTAACTCCTCGGTGTTGTCATGCATTCTGAGACCAGTATGGGAAGGAACCCACAGGAGACAATTGATACCTCAACCAGGTATCAACCAGACAAAATCTGACTCCGTTGATTATTTAGACGACTGGTAATGTTGGTAGAATGAAAAGACTGAGAGTGTGTTGAATAGTGAAGGTTAGACTTCAGAGGATCACGGTAGACAATATCTTTACCTCACTTGGAGGGTATCCCTACCCACGCTTGTTACGCCACCTCCTCTCTCTCTCTCTCTCCTGGTAGCATCATTGATAGCTGTACCTGGACTGTACTTGGATGGGGTTCTGGGTGTTCTTCGACTTGTGAGAGCTTGGTCCAACAGGCTGTTGCTTGGAGCGGCCCGCAGGCCCACATATCCACCACAGTCCGGTTGGTCCGGCTGGGTTCGTATCGTTATTATTATCAGCATCATTAGCAATTACATTTTAAATGTAATTGCTGTTCTTGCTATAATGTAAAATGTAATTACATTTTAAATGTAATTCATTAAAATTCATTTGTAATGAATTTTGTATAATCAATAGTCAACAGATCGCTAAGATTCTCAGTGAGGGAGCAAACCCAAGAACCTGTGATTCATGTTCAGTCAGTTGATTAATAGTTTATTATTATACGTAAATTAAAGACAAATAACGATTGCTAGTAAATGACAGATAATTTAATGTTTTTTTCTTTATTGTACGATATCAGAGTTGGGTGACATTTTGTTATTATGACAAAGGAAATAACGTCAAATCCTCTTGATTATGTAACAAAAACCAGCCCGAGATAAAGTAATCAGTGGAGAGACAGGTGGTGATAAGCCCGCGCCCGCCGGGGAAATGTCTCCCGGGTGACATTTCCTCACAAATTATTTAAATGTTAAATGACATTTACATTAATGAAAGAGTGTGGCGTGATGAGGTCACTTGGGTGGAGAGTGGTAGAGTGTGTGTGTGTGTACCAGCCACGCACCCATACACGCCCCCCCATGATGTACAAGAGGAGAGTCAGCCCAACGGGGCATGTCATTCACCTGAACACTTGGAGACTCGAACCGCCGACCCCAGCCCAGCATACAAGAGTAATAATGGTGTATACATGCACAAATCATATTAACGTGATATATATATCAATGAGAAACTTCAGTGGGACTATAGGTGGGCGTGAACCTTGACCCCAGCATTGCCAGTCGCGTACTCTACCACTAGACCAATGCTGACTTGTAAAAGTCTCACAACCGGTTTATAGTTTTTTAATATTTCTTCAAAGAATTTCATTTAGTTCTGCCCCGGCCTGCTTATGACTGTAATATACCCCAGACCATCCTCCCTGCAAATTTGGATGAGGCTAGCTCCAAGCATCTGCCTTCCAGCTTTTGACATACTCTTATAGGTGTACACACACACACACACACACACACACACACACACACACACACACACACACACACACACACACACACACACACACACACACACATTGACGGTTGAGAGGCGGGACCAGAGAGCCAGAGATCAACCCCCGCAAGCACAACTAGGTGAGTACAACTAGGTGAGTACACACACACACACAGGAGAAAACAACAGTAAAGGAACAGGTAATGAAATTGAGGATAGGGGCAGACAGATTCACTACAAACAACAAGGTGTGTGAGGAACTGAATAAGAAATTCCAGGAGGTTTTCACATTAGAGCAAGGGGAAGTTCCAGAGATAAGAGAGGGAATAGTTAACTAGGAACCACTAGAAGAATTTGAGATTACCAGTGGGGATGTAAGGAAGCTCTTGCTAGAGTTGGATGTGACAAAGGCTATAGGCCCGGATGGAATCTCCACTTGGATACTAAAGGAAGGAGCAGAAGCCCTGTGTCAGCCACTCACCATAGTGTATAACAAATCACTGGTAATAGAGAAACTGCCAAACATTTGGAAGACGGCTAACGTAGTCCCGATATACAAGAAGGGGGATAGACAAGAGGCACTGAACTACAGGCCAGTGTCCCTAACTTGCATACCATGCAAGCTGAAGGAGAAGATTGTGCGAAAAAAGCTAGTGGAATATCTGGAGCGATAGAACTTTGTAACACAGCATCAACATGGGTTCAGGGATGGCAAGTCCTGCCTCACAGGATTATTTGAATTCAATGACCAGGCAACAAAAATCAGGCAGGAAAGAGAGGGGTGGGCAGACTGCATATTTTTTTAATTGACAGAAAATCTTTGACACAGTACCAACACAAGAGGCTAGTGAAAAAGCTGGAGATGCAGGCAGGAGTGAAAGGGAAGGTACTCCATTGGATAAGGGAGTACCTGCTTGATACCTGGTTGATGGGGTTCTGGGAGTTCTACTCCCCAAGCCCGGCCTGAGGCCAGGCTTGACTTTGAGAGTTTGGTCCACCAGGCTGTTCCTTGGAGCGGCCCGCAGGGTCACATACCCACCACAGCCCGGTTGGTCCGGCACTCCTTGAAGAAAACAATCTAGTTTTCTCTTGAAGATGTCCACGGTTGTTCCGGCAATATTTCTGATGCTCGCTGGTAGGACGTTGAACAACCGCGGACCTCTGATGTTTATACAGTGTTCTCTGATTGTGCCTATGGCACCTCTGCTCTTCACTGGTTCTATTCTGCATTTTCTTCCATATCGTTCACTCCAGTACGTTGTTATTTTACTGTGTAGATTTGGGACCTTTCCCTCCAGTGTTTTCCATGTGTATATATTTGGTATCTCTCTTGTCTCCTTTCTAGTGAGTACATTTGGAGAGCTTTGAGACGATCCCAATAATTTAGTTGCTTTATCTCGTCTATGCGTGCCGTATATTCATACTCGTCTATGCGTGCCTCTGTATTCCCTCTATTTCAGCAATCTCTCCTGCTCTGAAGGGGGGAAGTGAATACTGAGCAGTACTCAAGACGGGACAACACAAGTGACCTGAAGAGTACAACCATTGTGATGGGATCTCTGGACTTGAAGGTTCTCGTAATCCATCCGATCATTTTTCTGGCTGACGCCAGAAAACCTAAGCAACCAGTACCTAAGCAAACCAGTACTAGCAAACCAGTACCTAAGCAACAGAAGACAGCGAGTCACTGTGAGGGGTGAGGCCTCAGATTGGCGAGACGCCACCAGTGGAGTCCCGCAGGGGTCAGTCCTTGGACCTATACTGTTTCTGATATATGTAAATGATCTCCAAGAGGGTATAGAATCGTTCTTCTCATTGTTTGCTGATGATGCAAAAATTACGAGGAGGATTAAAACAGAGGATGATGATAGGAGACTACAAGATGACCTAGACAGACTGAATGAATGGTCCAACAAATGGCTTCTAAAGTTCAACCCGAGTAAGTGCATGGTCATGAAACTAGGCGGTGGAAACAGGAGGCCAGATACAGGATACCGAATTGGAAATGAAGTACTTCATGAAACGGACAGAGAAAGATCTAGTTGATATCACACCAAACCTGTCTCCTGAAGCCCACATAAAATGAATTACATCTGCGGCATACGCGAGGCTAGCTAACATCAGAACATCCTTCAGGAACCTGTGTAAGGAATCATTTAGAACCATGTACACAGCATTTGTAAGACCATCTATCATATGATAGAGCCCAGTAGGCTCAGGAATCTGTACACCAGTTGATTGACAGTTGAGAGGCGGGACCAAAGAGCCAGAGCTCAACCCCCCGCAAGCACAATTAGGTGAGTACCAATCCTGGAGTATGCGGCCCCAGCATGGAGCCCGTACCTTGTCAAGCACAAGACGAAGCAGGAAAAAGGTCAGAGGTATGGCACTAGGCCAATCTCAGAACTAAGAGGCATGAGTTACGAGAAAAGGCTGCGTGAAATGCACCTCACGACACTGGAAGACAGACGAGTAAGAGAAAACATGATCACTACCTACAAAATTCTCAGAGGAATTGATAGTTTGGATAAGGATAAACTTTTTAACATGGGTGGTACGCGAACAAGGGGACACAGGTGGAAACTGAGCACCCAAATGAGCCACAGGGACGTTAGAAAGAACTTTTTCAGTGTCAGAGTAGTTAACAGGTGGAATGCATTAGGCAGTGATGTGGTGGAGGCTGACTCCATACACAGTTTTAAATGTAGATATGATAGAGCCCAGTAGGCTCAGGAATCTGTACACCAGTTGACTGACAGTTGAGAGGTGGGACCAAAGAGCCAGAGCTCATCCCCCGCAAGCATAACTAGGTGAGTACATACACACACACACACACACATTATACACATTACACACATTAAGGTTCATAGTCCTAGGGGCCCGGGTTCGATTCCCGGCTGAGGCAGAAACAAATGGGCAGAGTTTCTTTCACTGTAGTACGCCTGTTCACCTAGCAGTAAACAGGTACCTGGGAATTAGACAGCTGCTACGGGCTGCTTCTTGGGGATGAGTGTGTGTTAGAGAGTAATATATGCAGTAGACATAGTAAGAGAAAAAAATAGATTGGTTAGAAAGGCGGGGACCAAGAGCTAATTGTTCGATTCTGCAGACAAATAATAAATACACACACTAAATAGGGTATCCAGCTGTGCTCGGGTCGCTTCCCCCCCCCCTTTCTACGGGCTCACCATAGCCCGTGCTACTTGGAACTTTTTGTTCCAAGTAGCGAATCTTAACAACAACAACAACCTCCCCTCTCCCCAGTCTCCCCTACTCATCTCTTCCCATCTCTCCTCTCACTCCTCCACCTTCATAACTTCTCTCTTCCTCTCGCCTATCCCCTTTCTCCTTTCCTCTCTCCCTCTCCATCTGTTTTATCAGAAAATTGAATATTATGAAGAACTGAAAACTGCTAAATTGCTCTACTAAAAACACAGCCTCTATTACAGAGTTGCCATGGGGAGGTGGGGTTGCAGTAGGTGCGGATATTTCTCAAAATGTGGCACTTGGGCCAATATGCACTGGCCCATATCTCACCTCCCCGTTGTATCATCTTGAGTCAGGTTAGCTCCAAGCTAACGGTGCTGTTTTTTGTTTTTGTCTAACCTCATAATATAGTTTAATTTAACTTATTGTATTGTTTTGAAGTTTGTAGTTAGTAAAGAGTAGAAGGTGAGGAAGTGAGGTGTCGGTAGTGGTGGTGGTCGCAGCTCCTGAGTGCTGCACATAGCATCAGGTTTTTTTAAATACTCGTGTGTAGGTTCATAGGAGCACGCGAGAGCGGGGAGACAACGGTATTTTCAACCTTACTGACACACAACACTGATGATGAGACTGAAATATTTATGCGGTGTAAACTGTGACTCAGCCACCCACGTGGCCATTGTAAACAAGGCTGTTTCGCACTCTCTGTCTTGGTCTTGACCCCACACACGCCACAGTTGCTAAGGCTCATGCTCTCGTTGGCTGCCAGTGTCAAGGAGAACTTTATCCGTGTTGTAATGTTCCCACACTCGTCGCTCTCCTCGTAACTTTTCAACACAATTTGACTGATTGCACCGAGTATGATTAGGGTTTAATATGTGCAGATTTTGTCATCAGTCTCTATTATTAACGTGAAGAAGAATGTGAGGAAGAACGGTAATTGGTGAGTGAACAATGGCCCAACAAAACCACCAGGGACATCCGACAGCTGTTGTCCTCTCCACCACCCACCCACCCACCCACCCACCCACCCAGCCACACCCACCCACCCACCCACCCAGGTTTCCTCGTGCACCTCTATACTCCGCCATAAACCAAGGACCAGTTGTCTCTCTCACCTGCACACTCGCACACCTGTATTTTGTTATCTTCCTGACGGTGGATGACATAGATTCATTTTACTTTGCCTGTCGCGAAGAGTAAAGTCTGGGAAAAGAAAGATACGTTGGCCACTCGGGAGCATTGATTACAATACACCGGGCTGGCGTCCAGTGCGCAGGCTGGCTAACATCACAACACATTAAGTGTGCAGCTTTTTATTTGTCGTCTTCAAATCATTTGATTTTTAAATTGAAAAACATCATAGATTAAATATATATGATATATATATATATATAGTTTTATAAGTGCAGTGTTTTACAAAATTGAATTGAGATTTAATATTGAGGCGCGAGCAAGGTTTCGGAGAGTGTTGCATGTGGCTGGAGCGGCCGTGGTGGTGTTTGGGGTGGTGGTGGTGTGTGGTGTTGGTGGTGGTGCTCGTGGTAGTGGTGGTGGCGAGCCTCCCTCGTCACTGTGGTATAGTGACCGGTGTTGTGTCCTGTGAGATGTTCCATTCACTAGTGGCGTTCAGGAAAGAAGAGAGGAATAGTGTCAAGAGGTGATATGGTGGCAGTGGGTGGAAGAGGGTGCCGTCAGGTGGTGGGTGTGTGCAACAGGTGGAGTGCTCCTGCTGGCAGTGTCCCTGCAACATGACGGTCATCTGCCACACTCCTCAACATCCTCCCTTCCCGTCAACACTGTTCTTCTCTCCTGTTTCCACTCTTATGTTCTCAAAGTGTTTAATGTAGATACTATATTGTGTACAGTCTTCAATATTCAGTAAACCGCTCTTGGCCAAGTCTGGCAATTTCTCTTGTAGCTTCAGTAAACTCAACGAAAGTGCGCTGGTATTATATATATATATATATATATATATATATATATATATATATATATATATATATATATATATATTATAAATTTGTCAGTTGCCAAAATTAACTTCAATCATTTCCTCTTATATAAACCATTTAATTTAAAATTAAATTGTTCTATAAAAAACTTCACTGAAAACTTGATGACAATACTATATTAATTAATTGGGTGACAGTGTACTGTATTAACTGGTGACATTATGCTGTATTAATGTAGTGATAGTGGGCTGTATTAATGTAGTGATAGTGGGCTGTATTAATGTAGTGATAGTGGGCAGTATTAACTTGGTGACAGTGTTCTCAATATAATTGTTCACAGTATATTCGAGGGCACCAACAACATATACACACCTCATACACGTGACTGAGGGGTGTATATGAAGGGCAGGTTGAGGGTGGGGGGGGTTACATACGTGACTGAGGGGTGTATATGAGGGGGCAGGTTGAGGGTGGGGGGGTGGTTACATACGTGACTGAGGGGTGTATATGAGGGGCAGGTTGAGGGTGGGGGGTGGCTACATACGTGACTGAGGGGTGTATATGAGGGGGCAGGTTGAGGGTGGGGGGGGGTTACATACGTGACTGAGGGGTGTAT
>WNGS01164858.1:4908790-4920522 GCA_020271785.1 Procambarus virginalis | reverse complement strand
GGAGAACTACTGGACCATTAGTCACAGTGTATGGGGTGAACTACTGGACCATTAGCCACAGTGTATGGGGTGAACTACTGGACCATTAGTCACAGTGTATGGGTGAACTACTGGACCATTAGTCACAGTGTATGGGTGAACTACTGGACCATTAGCACAGTGTATGGGGTGAACTACTGGACCATTAGTCACAGTGTATGGGGGAACTACTGGACCATTAGTCACAGTGTATGGGGTGAACTACTGGACCATTAGTCACAGTGTATGGGGTGAACTACTGGACCATTAGCACAGTGTATGGGGGAACTACTGGACCATTAGTCACAGTGTATGGGGAGAACTACTGGACCATTAGCACAGTGTATGGGGGTGAACTACTGGACCATTAGTCACAGTGTATGGGGTGAACTACTGGACCATTAGTCACAGTGTATGGGGAGAACTACTGGACCATTAGTCACAGTGTATGGGGTGAACTACTGGACCATTAGTCACAGTGTATGGGGTGAACTACTGGACCATTAGTCACAGTGTATGGGGTGAACTACTGGACCATTAGTCACAGTGTATGGGGAGAACTACTGGACCATTAGCACAGTGTATGGGGAGAACTACTGGACCATTAGTCACAGTGTATGGGGTGAACTACTGGACCATTAGCCACAGTGTATGGGGAGAACTACTGGACCATTGACCCAGTGTATGGGGAGAACTACTGGACCATTAGTCACAGTGTATGGGGAGAACTACTGGACCATTGACCACAGTGTATGGGGTGAACTACTGGACCATTAGCCACAGTGTATGGGGTGAACTACTGGACCATTAGTCACAGTGTATGGGGTGAACTACTGGACCATTAGTCACAGTGTATGGGGTGAACTACTGGACCATTAGTCACAGTGTATGGGGAGAACTACTGGACCATTAGCACAGTGTATGGGGTGAACTACTGGACCATTAGTCACAGTGTATGGGGTGAACTACTGGACCATTAGACAGTGTATGGGGTGAACTACTGGACCATTGCCACAGTGTATGGGGTGAACTACTGGACCATTAGTCCACAGTGTATGGGGTGAACTACTGGACCATGACCACAGTGTATGGGGAGAACTACTGGACCATTGACCACAGTGTATGGGTGAACTACTGGACCATTGACACAGTGTATGGGGAGAACTACTGGACCATTGACCACAGTGTATGGGGTGAACTACTGGACCATTGACCACAGTGTATGGGGTGAACTACTGGACCATTAGTCACAGTGTATGGGGTGAACTACTGGACCATTTACCACAGTGTATGGGGAGAACTACTGGACCATTGACCACAGTGTATGGGGTGAACTACTGGACCATTGACCACAGTGTATGGGGAGAACTACTGGACCATTGACCACAGTGTATGGGGTGAACTACTGGACCATGACCACAGTGTATGGGGTGAACTACTGGACCATTAGTCACAGTGTATGGGTGAACTACTGGACCATTGACCACAGTGTATGGGGGAACTACTGGACCATTGACCACAGTGTATGGGGTGAACTACTGGACCATTGACCACAGTGTATGGGGTGAACTACTGGACCATTAGTCACAGTGTATGGGGTGAACTACTGGACCATTAGCCACAGTGTATGGGGTGAACTACTGGACCATTAGTCACAGTGTATGGGGTGAACTACTGGACCATTAGTACAGTGTATGGGGTGAACTACTGGACCATTGACCACAGTGTATGGGGTGAACTACTGGACCATTAGCCACAGTGTATGGGGTGAACTACTGGACCATTAGCCACAGTGTATGGGGAGAACTACTGGACCATTAGTCACAGTGTATGGGGAGAACTACTGGACCATTAGCCACAGTGTATGGGGTGAACTACTGGACCATTGACCACAGTGTATGGGGAGAACTACTGGACCATTAGTCACAGTGTATGGGAAGAACTACTGGACCATTAGTCACAGTGTATGGGGAGAACTACTGGACCATTAGTCACAGTGTATGGGGAGAACTACTGGACCATTAGCTCACAGTGTATGGGGTGAACTACTGGACCATTAGTCACAGTGTATGGGGAGAACTACTGGACCATTAGTACAGTGTATGGGGAGAACTACTGGACCATTAGCCACAGTGTATGGGTGAACTACTGGACCATTAGTCACAGTGTATGGGGAGAACTACTGGACCATTAGTCACAGTGTATGGGGGAGAACTACTGGACCATTGACCACAGTGTATGGGGGAACTACTGGACCATTAGCCACAGTGTATGGGGTGAACTACTGGACCATTAGTCACAGTGTATGGGGGAACTACTGGACCATGACCACAGTGTATGGGGTGAACTACTGGACCATGACCACAGTGTATGGGGTGAACTACTGGACCATTGACCACAGTGTATGGGGTGAACTACTGGACCATTGACCACAGTGTATGGGGTGAACTACTGGACCATTGACCACAGTGTATGGGGTGAACTACTGGACCATTAGTCACAGTGTATGGGGTGAACTACTGGACCATTGACCACAGTGTATGGGGTGAACTACTGGACCATTAGCCACAGTGTATGGGGTGAACTACTGGACCATTAGTCACAGTGTATGGGGGAACTACTGGACCATTAGCACAGTGTATGGGGTGAACTACTGGACCATTGACCACAGTGTATGGGGTGAACTACTGGACCATTGACCACAGTGTATGGGGTGAACTACTGGACCATTAGCCACAGTGTATGGGGTGAACTACTGGACCATTAGTCACAGTGTATGGGGTGAACTACTGGACCATTAGTCACAGTGTATGGGGAGAACTACTGGACCATTAGTCACAGTGTATGGGGAGAACTACTGGACCATGACCACAGTGTATGGGGTGAACTACTGGACCATTAGCCACAGTGTATGGGGTGAACTACTGGACCATTAGTCACAGTGTATGGGGTGAACTACTGGACCATTAGTCACAGTGTATGGGGGAACTACTGGACCATTAGTCACAGTGTATGGGGTGAACTACTGGACCATTAGCCACAGTGTATGGGTGAACTACTGGACCATTAGTCACAGTGTATGGGGGAACTACTGGACCATTAGCCACAGTGTATGGGGAAACTACTGGACCATTAGTCACAGTGTATGGGGAGAACTACTGGACCATTAGTCACAGTGTATGGGGTGAACTACTGGACCATTAGTCACAGTGTATGGGGAGAACTACTGGACCATTAGCACAGTGTATGGGGAGAACTACTGGACCATTAGCCACAGTGTATGGGGAGAACTACTGGACCATTAGTCACAGTGTATGGGGTGAACTACTGGACCATTAGTCACAGTGTATGGGGGAGAACTACTGGACCATTAGTCACAGTGTATGGGGTGAACTACTGGACCATTAGCCACAGTGTATGGGGTGAACTACTGGACCATTAGTACAGTGTATGGGGTGAACTACTGGACCATTAGTCACAGTGTATGGGGAACTACTGGACCATTAGCCACAGTGTATGGGGTGAACTACTGGACCATTAGTCACAGTGTATGGGGAGAACTACTGGACCATTAGTCACAGTGTATGGGGAGAACTACTGGACATTGACCACAGTGTATGGGGTGAACTACTGGACCATTAGCCACAGTGTATGGGGTGAACTACTGGACCATTAGTCACAGTGTATGGGGAGAACTACTGGACCATTAGCCACAGTGTATGGGGTGAACTACTGGACCATTAGCTACAGTGTAGGGGGAGAACTACTGGACCATTAGTCACAGTGTATGGGGGAGAACTACTGGACCATTAGCCACAGTGTATGGGGTGAACTACTGGACCATTAGTCACAGTGTATGGGGTGAACTACTGGACCATTAGTCACAGTGTATGGGGTGAACTACTGGACCATTAGCCACAGTGTATGGGGTGAACTACTGGACCATTAGCCACAGTGTATGGGGGAACTACTGGACCATTAGTCACAGTGTATGGGGAGAACTACTGGACCATTAGCCACAGTGTATGGGGAGAACTACTGGACCATTGACCACAGTGTATGGGGTGAACTACTGGACCATTAGTCACAGTGTATGGGGAGAACTACTGGACCATTAGTCACAGTGTATGGGGTGAACTACTGGACCTAGCCACAGTGTATGGGGTGAACTACTGGACCATTAGCCACAGTGTATGGGGTGAACTACTGGACCATTAGCCACAGTGTATGGGTGAACTACTGGACCATTGACCACAGTGTATGGGGTGAACTACTGGACCATTAGTCACAGTGTATGGGGGAACTACTGGACCATTGACCACAGTGTATGGGTGAACTACTGGACATTGACCACAGTGTATGGGGTGAACTACTGGACCATTGACCACAGTGTATGGGGAGAACTACTGGACCATTGACCACAGTGTATGGGGGGAACTACTGGACCATTGTCACAGTGTATGGGGAGAACTACTGGACCATTAGCCACAGTGTATGGGAGAACTACTGGACCATTGACCACAGTGTATGGGGTGAACTACTGGACCATTGACCACAGTGTATGGGGTGAACTACTGGACCATTGACCACAGTGTATGGGGAGAACTACTGGACCATTAGTCACAGTGTATGGGGTGAACTACTGGACCATTGACCACAGTGTATGGGTGAACTACTGGACCATTAGTCACAGTGTATGGGGTGAACTACTGGACCATTAGTCACAGTGTATGGGGTGAACTACTGGACCATTAGCCACAGTGTATGGGGAGAACTACTGGACCATTAGTCACAGTGTATGGGGTGAACTACTGGACCATTAGTCACAGTGTATGGGGTGAACTACTGTACCATTAGTCACAGTGTATGAGGAGAACTACTGGACCATTAGTCACAGTGTATGAGGAGAACTACTGGACCATTAGTCACAGTGTATGAGGAGAACTACTGGACCATTAGTCACAGTGTATGAGGAGAACTACTGGACCATTAGTCACAGTGTATGGGGTGAACTACTGGACCATTGACCACAGTGTATGGGGTGAACTACTGGACCATTGACCACAGTGTATGGGGTGAACTACTGGACCATTAGCCACAGTGTATGGGGTGAACTACTGTACCATTAGCCACAGTGTATGGGGTGAACTACTGGACCATTAGCCACAGTGTATGGGGTGAACTACTGGACCATTAGCCACAGTGTATGGGGTGAACTACTGGACCATTAGCCACAGTGTATGGGGTGAACTACTGGACCATTGACCACAGTGTATGGGGAGAACTACTGGACCATTAGTCACAGTGTATGGGGTGAACTACTGGACCATTAGCCACAGTGTATGGGGTGAACTACTGGACCATTAGCCACAGTGTATGGGGAGAACTACTGGACCATTAGTCACAGTGTATGGGGTGAACTACTGGACCATTAGTCACAGTGTATGGGGAGAACTACTGGACCATTAGTCACAGTGTATGGGGAGAACTACTGGACCATTGACCACAGTGTATGGGGAGAACTACTGGACCATTAGCCACAGTGTATGGGGAGAACTACTGGACCATTAGTCACAGTGTATGGGGTGAACTACTGGACCATTAGTCACAGTGTATGGGGTGAACTACTGGACCATTGACCACAGTGTATGGGGTGAACTACTGGACCATTAGCCACAGTGTATGGGTGAACTACTGGACCATTAGCCACAGTGTATGGGGTGAACTACTGGACCATTAGCCACAGTGTATGAGGAGAACTACTGGACCATTGACCACAGTGTATGAGGAGAACTACTGGACCATTAGCCACAGTGTATGGGGTGAACTACTGGACCATTGACCACAGTGTATGAGGAGAACTACTGGACCATTGACCACAGTGTATGAGGAGAACTACTGGACCATTGACCACAGTGTATGGGGAGAACTACTGGACCATTGACCACAGTGTATGGGGAGAACTACTGGACCATTGACCACAGTGTATGGGGTGAACTACTGGACCATTAGCCACAGTGTATGGGGAGAACTACTGGACCATTGACCACAGTGTATGAGGAGAACTACTGGACCATTAGCCACAGTGTATGGGGTGAACTACTGGACCATTGACCACAGTGTATGAGGAGAACTACTGGACCATTGACCACAGTGTATGGGGTGAACTACTGGACCATTAGCCACAGTGTATGGGGAGAACTACTGGACCATTAGTCACAGTGTATGGGGAGAACTACTGGACCATTGACCACAGTGTATGGGGAGAACTACTGGACCATTAGCCACAGTGTATGGGGTGAACTACTGGACCATTAGTCACAGTGTATGGGGTGAACTACTGGACCATTAGTCACAGTGTATGGGGTGAACTACTGGACCATTGACCACAGTGTATGGGGTGAACTACTGGACCATTAGCCACAGTGTATGGGGTGAACTACTGGACCATTAGTCACAGTGTATGGGGTGAACTACTGGACCATTAGTCACAGTGTATGGGGTGAACTACTGGACCATTAGCCACAGTGTATGGGGTGAACTACTGGACCATTAGTCACAGTGTATGGGGTGAACTACTGGACCATTAGGCACAGTGTATGGGGAGAACTACTGGACCATTAGCCACAGTGTATGGGGTGAACTACTGGACCATTAGCCACAGTGTATGGGGTGAACTACTGGACCATTAGCCACAGTGTATGGGGTGAACTACTGGACCATTAGCCACAGTGTATGGGGTGAACTACTGGACCATTAGCCACAGTGTATGGGGAGAACTACTGGACCATTGACCACAGTGTATGGGGTGAACTACTGGACCATTAGCCACAGTGTATGGGGTGAACTACTGGACCATTAGTCACAGTGTATGGGGTGAACTACTGGACCATTAGTCACAGTGTATGGGAGAACTACTGGACCATTAGCTACAGTGTATGGGGTGAACTACTGGACCATTAGTCACAGTGTATGGGGAGAACTACTGGACCATTGACCACAGTGTATGGGGAGAACTACTGGACCATTAGTCACAGTGTATGGGGGAGAACTACTGGACCATTAGTCACAGTGTATGGGGAGAACTACTGGACCATTGACCACAGTGTATGGGGTGAACTACTGGACCATTAGTCACAGTGTATGGGGTGAACTACTGGACCATTGACCACAGTGTATGGGGTGAACTACTGGACCATTAGCCACAGTGTATGGGGAGAACTACTGGACCATTAGTCACAGTGTATGGGGTGAACTACTGGACCATTAGCCACAGTGTATGGGGTGAACTACTGGACCATTAGCCACAGTGTATGGGGAGAACTACTGGACCATTAGCCACAGTGTATGGGGTGAACTACTGGACCATTAGTCACAGTGTATGGGGTGAACTACTGGACCATTGACCACAGTGTATGGGGTGAACTACTGGACCATTAGCCACAGTGTATGGGGAGAACTACTGGACCATTAGTCACAGTGTATGGGGTGAACTACTGGACCATTAGCCACAGTGTATGGGGTGAACTACTGGACCATTAGCCACAGTGTATGGGGAGAACTACTGGACCATTAGTCACAGTGTATGGGGTGAACTACTGGACCATTAGCCACAGTGTATGGGGTGAACTACTGGACCATTAGTCACAGTGTATGGGGAGAACTACTGGACCATTAGTCACAGTGTATGGGGAGAACTACTGGACCATTAGTCACAGTGTATGGGGAGAACTACTGGACCATTAGTCACAGTGTATGGGGAGAACTACTGGACCATTAGTCACAGTGTATGGGGAGAACTACTGGACCATTAGTCACAGTGTATGGGGAGAACTACTGGACCATTAGTCACAGTGTATGGGGAGAACTACTGGACCATTAGTCACAGTGTATGGGGAGAACTACTGGACCATTAGCCACAGTGTATGGGGAGAACTACTGGACCATTGACCACAGTGTATGGGGTGAACTACTGGACCATTAGCCACAGTGTATGGGGAGAACTACTGGACCATTAGTCACAGTGTATGGGGTGAACTACTGGACCATTAGTCACAGTGTATGGGGAGAACTACTGGACCATTAGTCACAGTGTATGGGGAGAACTACTGGACCATTAGTCACAGTGTATGGGGAGAACTACTGGACCATTAGTCACAGTGTATGGGGTGAACTACTGGACCATTGACCACAGTGTATGGGGAGAACTACTGGACCATTAGCCACAGTGTATGGGGTGAACTACTGGACCATTAGTCACAGTGTATGGGGTGAACTACTGGACCATTGACCACAGTGTATGGGGAGAACTACTGGACCATTAGCCACAGTGTATGGGGAGAACTACTGGACCATTAGTCACAGTGTATGGGGAGAACTACTGGACCATTAGCCACAGTGTATGGGGTGAACTACTGGACCATTAGTCACAGTGTATGGGGAGAACTACTGGACCATTGACCACAGTGTATGGGGTGAACTACTGGACCATTGACCACAGTGTATGGGGAGAACTACTGGACCATTGACCACAGTGTATGGGGTGAACTACTGGACCATTAGTCACAGTGTATGGGGTGAACTACTGGACCATTGACCACAGTGTATGGGGAGAACTACTGGACCATTAGTCACAGTGTATGGGGTGAACTACTGGACCATTAGTCACAGTGTATGGGGAGAACTACTGGACCATTAGGCACAGTGTATGGGGAGAACTACTGGACCATTGACCACAGTGTATGGGGTGAACTACTGGACCATTAGTCACAGTGTATGGGGTGAACTACTGGACCATTGACCACAGTGTATGGGGTGAACTACTGGACCATTGACCACAGTGTATGGGGTGAACTACTGGACCATTAGTCACAGTGTATGGGGTGAACTACTGGACCATTAGCCACAGTGTATGGGGTGAACTACTGGACCATTGACCACAGTGTATGGGGTGAACTACTGGACCATTGACCACAGTGTATGGGGAGAACTACTGGACCATTAGTCACAGTGTATGGGGTGAACTACTGGACCATTGACCACAGTGTATGGGGTGAACTACTGGACCATTGACCACAGTGTATGGGGAGAACTACTGGACCATTGACCACAGTGTATGGGGTGAACTACTGGACCATTAGCCACAGTGTATGGGGAGAACTACTGGACCATTAGCCACAGTGTATGGGGTGAACTACTGGACCATTAGCCACAGTGTATGGGGTGAACTACTGGACCATTAGCCACAGTGTATGGGGAGAACTACTGGACCATTAGTCACAGTGTATGGGGTGAACTACTGGACCATTGACCACAGTGTATGGGGTGAACTACTGGACCATTAGTCACAGTGTATGGGGTGAACTACTGGACCATTAGCCACAGTGTATGGGGTGAACTACTGGACCATTAGCCACAGTGTATGGGGTGAACTACTGGACCATTAGCCACAGTGTATGGGTGAACTACTGGACCATTAGCCACAGTGTATGGGGAGAACTACTGGACCATTGACCACAGTGTATGGGGTGAACTACTGGACCATTGACCACAGTGTATGGGGAGAACTACTGGACCATTAGCCACAGTGTATGGGGTGAACTACTGGACCATTAGTCACAGTGTATGGGGTGAACTACTGGACCATTAGTCACAGTGTATGGGGTGAACTACTGGACCATTAGTCACAGTGTATGGGGAGAACTACTGGACCATTAGTCACAGTGTATGGGGTGAACTACTGGACCATTAGTCACAGTGTATGGGGTGAACTACTGGACCATTGACCACAGTGTATGGGGTGAACTACTGGACCATTAGTCACAGTGTATGGGGTGAACTACTGGACCATTAGTCACAGTGTATGGGGTGAACTACTGGACCATTAGTCACAGTGTATGGGGTGAACTACTGGACCATTAGCCACAGTGTATGGGGTGAACTACTGGACCATTAGCCACAGTGTATGGGGTGAACTACTGGACCATTAGTCACAGTGTATGGGGTGAACTACTGGACCATTAGCCACAGTGTATGGGGAGAACTACTGGACCATTAGTCACAGTGTATGGGGTGAACTACTGGACCATTGACCACAGTGTATGGGGAGAACTACTGGACCATTAGCCACAGTGTATGGGGAGAACTACTGGACCATTGACCACAGTGTATGGGGAGAACTACTGGACCATTAGTCACAGTGTATGGGGAGAACTACTGGACCATTAGTCACAGTGTATGGGGAGAACTACTGGACCATTAGCCACAGTGTATGGGGAGAACTACTGGACCATTGACCACAGTGTATGGGGAGAACTACTGGACCATTAGCCACAGTGTATGGGGAGAACTACTGGACCATTGACCACAGTGTATGGGGAGAACTACTGGACCATTAGCCACAGTGTATGGGGAGAACTACTGGACCATTGACCACAGTGTATGGGGAGAACTACTGGACCATTAGTCACAGTGTATGGGGGAGAACTACTGGACCATTAGCCACAGTGTATGGGAGAACTACTGGACCATTAGCCACAGTGTATGGGGAGAACTACTGGACCATTGACCACAGTGTATGGGGTGAACTACTGGACCATTAGTCACAGTGTATGGGGTGAACTACTGGACCATTAGCCACAGTGTATTGAGAACTACTGGATTAGCCACAGTGTATGGGGAGAACTACTGGACCATTAGCCACAGTGTATGGGGTGAACTACTGGACCATTGACCACAGTGTATGGGGTGAACTACTGGACCATTGACCACAGTGTATGGGGAGAACTACTGGACCATTAGTCACAGTGTATGAGGAGAACTACTGGACCATTAGCCACAGTGTATGGGGTGAACTACTGGACCATTAGTCACAGTGTATGGGAGAACTACTGGACCATTAGCCACAGTGTATGGGGTGAACTACTGGACCATTGACCACAGTGTATGGGGTGAACTACTGGACCATTGACCACAGTGTATGGGGTGAACTACTGGACCATTAGCCACAGTGTATGGGGAGAACTACTGGACCATTAGCCACAGTGTATGGGGTGAACTACTGGACCATTAGTCACAGTGTATGGGGAGAACTACTGGACCATTAGTCACAGTGTATGGGGAGAACTACTGGACCATTGACCACAGTGTATGGGGAGAACTACTGGACCATTAGTCACAGTGTATGGGGAGAACTACTGGACCATTAGTCACAGTGTATGGGGAGAACTACTGGACCATTAGTCACAGTGTATGGGGAGAACTACTGGACCATTAGTCACAGTGTATGGGGAGAACTACTGGACCATTGACCACAGTGTATGGGGTGAACTACTGGACCATTGACCACAGTGTATGGGGAGAACTACTGGACCATTAGTCACAGTGTATGGGGAGAACTACTGGACCATTAGTCACAGTGTATGGGGAGAACTACTGGACCATTAGCTACAGTGTATGGGGAGAACTACTGGACCATTAGTCACAGTGTATGAGGAGAACTACTGGACCATTAGCCACAGTGTATGGGGGTGAACTACTGGACCATGACCACAGTGTATGGGGGAACTACTGGACCATTAGTCCACAGTGTATGGGTGAACTACTGGACCATTAGTCACAGTGTATGGGGTGAACTACTGGACCATTGCCACAGTGTATGGGGAGAACTACTGGACCATTAGACCACAGTGTATGGGGAGAACTACTGGACCATT
>WNGS01164858.1:4877584-4908471 GCA_020271785.1 Procambarus virginalis | reverse complement strand
TGGGGTGAACTACTGGACCATTAGCCACAGTGTATGAGGAGAACTACTGGACCATTGACCACAGTGTATGGGAGAACTACTGGACCATTGACCACAGTGTATGGGGAGAACTACTGGACCATTGACCACAGTGTATGGGTGAACTACTGGACCATTAGTCACAGTGTATGGGGTGAACTACTGGACCATTAGTCACAGTGTATGGGGTGAACTACTGGACCATTAGCCACAGTGTATGGGGAGAACTACTGGACCATTGACCACAGTGTATGGGGAGAACTACTGGACCATTAGTCACAGTGTATGGGGAGAACTACTGGACCATTAGTCACAGTGTATGGGGTGAACTACTGGACCATTAGCCACAGTGTATGGGAGAACTACTGGACCATTGACCACAGTGTATGGGGAGAACTACTGGACCATTAGCCACAGTGTATGGGGAGAACTACTGGACCATTACCACAGTGTATGGGGAGAACTACTGGACCATTAGCCACAGTGTATGGGAGAACTACTGGATCATTGACCACAGTGTATGGGGTGAACTACTGGACCATTAGCCACAGTGTATGGGGAGAACTACTGGACCATTAGTCACAGTGTATGGGGAGAACTACTGGACCATTAGTCACAGTGTATGGGGAGAACTACTGGACCATTAGTCACAGTGTATGGGGTGAACTACTGGACCATTAGTCACAGTGTATGGGGAGAACTACTGGACCATTAGTCACAGTGTATGGGGAGAACTACTGGACCATTGACCACAGTGTATGGGGAGAACTACTGGACCATTAGCCACAGTGTATGGGGTGAACTACTGGACCATTGACCACAGTGTATGGGGAGAACTACTGGACCATTGACCACAGTGTATGGGGTGAACTACTGGACCATTAGTCACAGTGTATGGGGAGAACTACTGGACCATTAGTCACAGTGTATGGGGTGAACTACTGGACCATTAGTCACAGTGTATGGGGAGAACTACTGGACCATTAGTCACAGTGTATGGGGAGAACTACTGGACCATTGACCACAGTGTATGGGGAGAACTACTGGACCATTAGCCACAGTGTATGGGGTGAACTACTGGACCATTGACCACAGTGTATGGGGTGAACTACTGGACCATTAGTCACAGTGTATGGGGAGAACTACTGGACCATTAGTCACAGTGTATGGGGAGAACTACTGGACCATTGACCACAGTGTATGGGGTGAACTACTGGACCATTGACCACAGTGTATGGGGTGAACTACTGGACCATTGACCACAGTGTATGGGGAGAACTACTGGACCATTAGTCACAGTGTATGGGGAGAACTACTGGACCATTAGTCACAGTGTATGAGGTGAACTACTGGACCATTAGTCACAGTGTATGGGGTGAACTACTGGACCATTAGCCACAGTGTATGGGGTGAACTACTGGACCATTGACCACAGTGTATGGGGAGAACTACTGGACCATTGACCACAGTGTATGAGGTGAACTACTGGACCATTAGTCACAGTGTATGGGGAGAACTACTGGACCATTAGTCACAGTGTATGGGGTGAACTACTGGACCATTAGTCACAGTGTATGGGGAGAACTACTGGACCATTAGTCACAGTGTATGGGGTGAACTACTGGACCATTAGTCACAGTGTATGGGGTGAACTACTGGACCATTGACCACAGTGTATGGGGTGAACTACTGGACCATTAGTCACAGTGTATGGGGAGAACTACTGGACCATTAGTCACAGTGTATGGGGTGAACTACTGGACCATTAGTCACAGTGTATGGGGTGAACTACTGGACCATTGACCACAGTGTATGGGGAGAACTACTGGACCATTAGTCACAGTGTATGGGGAGAACTACTGGACCATTGACCACAGTGTATGGGGTGAACTACTGGACCATTAGTCACAGTGTATGGGGAGAACTACTGGACCATTAGTCACAGTGTATGGGGAGAACTACTGGACCATTAGTCACAGTGTATGGGGTGAACTACTGGACCATTGACCACAGTGTATGAGGTGAACTACTGGACCATTGACCACAGTGTATGGGGTGAACTACTGGACCATTAGTCACAGTGTATGGGGAGAACTACTGGACCATTAGTCACAGTGTATGGGGTGAACTACTGGACCATTGACCACAGTGTATGGGGAGAACTACTGGACCATTAGTCACAGTGTATGGGGAGAACTACTGGACCATTAGTCACAGTGTATGGGGTGAACTACTGGACCATTGACCACAGTGTATGGGGTGAACTACTGGACCATTGACCACAGTGTATGGGGTGAACTACTGGACCATTGACCACAGTGTATGGGGTGAACTACTGGACCATTAGTCACAGTGTATGGGGAGAACTACTGGACCATTGACCACAGTGTATGGGGTGAACTACTGGACCATTGACCACAGTGTATGGGGTGAACTACTGGACCATTAGTCACAGTGTATGGGGAGAACTACTGGACCATTAGTCACAGTGTATGGGGAGAACTACTGGACCATTGACCACAGTGTATGGGGTGAACTACTGGACCATTGACCACAGTGTAAGGGGAGAACTACTGGACCATTAGTCACAGTGTATGGGGTGAACTACTGGACCATTGACCACAGTGTATGGGGTGAACTACTGGACCATTGACCACAGTGTATGGGGAGAACTACTGGACCATTAGTCACAGTGTATGGGGAGAACTACTGGACCATTAGTCACAGTGTATGAGGTGAACTACTGGACCATTAGTCACAGTGTATGGGGAGAACTACTGGACCATTAGTCACAGTGTATGAGGTGAACTACTGGACCATTAGTCACAGTACAAGGGGGGGAGCTGTGCTTAAAGCCCTGATTGGGCTTCAGTTGTAACCCTCAGTAATCCTGGAGGGTTCAGTGGAATCCCAGATTGTATTGTTTGTTTACCATGTCGTGGCGTGGTGGTCTAGGGCGCTAGCTTGGGAGTACCAAGTCAGCTGGTTCGAATCCTCTTCATGACTCCTACTGATTTCCTTACTTCACCATCCCTCCCCCGCTGGTACAGATAGGGCACCACCACACACATGTACATACAATGTAGTGCTGAGAGCCCGGGTTCGATTCCTGGCCGAGGCGGAAACAAATGGGCAGAGTTTCTTTCATCTGATGCACCTGTTCACCTTGCAGTAAATAGGTACCTGGTAGTTTGACAGCTGCTACAGGCTGCTTCCTGCGTGTGTGTGTGTGTGTGTGTGTGTGTGTGTGTGTGTGTGTGTGTGTGTGTGTGTGTGTGTGTGTGTGTGTGTGTACTATTTATGCCTGCAGAATCGAGCTATTAGCTCTTGGACCATGTCTTTATAACTGATTTACTTTTTACTCTGTCTACTACATGTGTTTCTCTACACACACACACACACACACACACACACACACACACACACACACACACACACACACACACACACACACATTAATCCAAGCGGACAGGGTGGACAAAGACAATTTATTTAGCACGGGTGGAACACGAACACGGGGCCAAAGGTGGAAACTTAGTGCCCAAATGAGCCACAGAGACATTAGAAAGAATTTGTTCAGTGTCAGAGTAGTTAACAAGTGGAATGCATTAGGCAGTGATGTGATGGAGGCAGACGTCATACATAGTTTCAAAAGTAGATATGATAGAGCCCAATAGGCTCAGGAATCTGTACACCAGTAGATTGACAGTTGTGAGGCGGGACCAGAGAGCCAAATGCTCAACCCCCCGCAAGTTCAACTAGGTGAGTACAACTAGGCAAGTACATACACTTGCCAGCACACGCATGCATTCGCAAAAAATTATGCAAATTAGCAGACGCGAAATTAAACCCGGCTTAGGTGATCTGATAGTGATGCCAAAATTGGCGTAAAGTGTTCCAGTTACGGCTTTTCTGGCTCATAGAACATTGGTAATGATGAATACTCCGTCTCAATTATATAGTGAGAGCATCTTGCGATGTTAAGACAATGAGGTAGTCAGTAATGAAAGGTTCCTTGTGGATTGAGCATCAAAGATTGCAGCCCCCCCCCCTTCACTTAGAATCTTTAGTGAGCTAATGACTATTAAAAATGTAAAAGTATTGCATATTGGAAATTTCTGAAGGAAATCTGAACACTACAGTCATTAAATCCTAGGTCCGTATTGGTTTGCTATTGTCTACAACTGTTGTATGTATGAGGAATTATGTTGAAAAACAATGGTTGTGGCAGTGTTGTGATACAACCATGCCAAACAATAGTGAAAAAACAATGGTTGTGGCGTTGAGACGGTTGTGGTGATTGTGATAGCTTGATAGTGATGTGGTCGAATGGCTGTGACTGATATGTTTATGCTAATGGTTACTGCAGCCAGTCCTCAGACCAAATCCATTACCATGAGAAACTTTACCCCCCTCAAACCCCCTGGATAGTTATTTAGATATTTGTGATGGTTTGAAATCATATTACGGTTCCAGTAATAGTCTACCTGTAAACTGGCGAATGAACCTTTGTCGTTCAGATATTATTCTTAAGTTATAACTTTAATGTAATAGAAATCATTTGTTTAAAATCTAAAAGATATATGCTGAAAACGTTTTCTTTGATGAATTTGGTTTTCTGTAAACGAAATTCGAGGGCACACTGAAATAGTTTTCGATTGCCATATTTCACATTATCGTCGATAATACATCTTATTAACGTAACCAAACGTAATAAAACCTAACTAAACCTTAACTTCACCTAACCATGGATAGAGAGTAGATAACAGCACAAATTGTGTGAACGTCCCCAATCCATTCCCTTGAGCGGATCTGCTTGATGGGGTTCTAGAAGTTCTTCTATTCCCCAAGCCCGGCCCAAGGCCAGGCTTGACTTGTGAGAGCTTGGTCCAACAGGCTGTTGCTTGGAGCGGCCTGCAGGCCCACATATCCACCACATCCCGGTTGGTCCGGCACTTATTGAAGAAAACTTTCCAGTTTTCTCTTGAAGATGTCCAAGATTGTTCCGGCAATATTTCTTATGCTCGCTGGGAGGATGTTGAACAACCGCGGACCTCTGATGTTTATACAGTGTTCTCTGATTGTGCCTATGGCACCCCTGCTCTTCACTGGATCTATTCTGCATTTTCTTCCATATCGTTCACTCCAGTACGTTGTTATTTTACTGTGTAGATTTGGGACCTGGCCCTCCAGTATTTTCCATGTGTATATTATTTGGTATCTCTCTCGTCTCCTTTCTTGTGAGTACATTTGGAGAGCTTTGAGGCGATCCCAATAATTTAGGTGCTTTATCGCGTCTATGCGTGCCGTATATGTTCTCTGTACTCCCTCTGTTTCAGGAATCTCTCCTGCTCTGAAGGGGGAAGTGAATATTGAGCAGTACTCAAGACGGGACAACACAAGTGATTTCAATAATATAACCATTGTGATGGGATCCCGTGATTTGAAAGTTCTCGTAATCTATCCTATCATTTTTCTAGCTGACGCAATATTTACCTGGTTATGCTCCTTAATTTAATTTAAACGTTAGGTTGTCACACATCATTATTCCCAAATCCTTAACATGTTGTTTTCCTACTATGGGCAGATTTGATTGTGTTTTGTACCCTGTATCATGTGTTTAAAAGTTCTCATTTTTACCGTACCTGAGTACCTGAAATTTATCAATGTTAAACATCATGTTATTTTCTGTTGCCCAGTCGAAACCTTTATTTATATCCGCTTGTAATTTTTCAATGTCTTCAACAGAGGTAATTTTCGTGCTGATTTTTGTGTCATCTGCAAAGGATGATACGAAACTGTGACTTGCATGTTTGTCTATATATGGTATGAGAATAAGGAAAAACAGTGGTGCAAGGACTGTACCCTGAGGTATAGAGCTTATAATTGCGCTTGAACTCGATTTTATATGATTGTCTGTTACTCTTTGTGTCCTGTTCAACAGAAAATGTAGTATCCAGCGTCCTACTTTACCAGTTATTCCCATTGCCCTCATTTTGTGTGCTATCACTCCATGGTCACATTTGTCTAATTCCTTTATAAAGTCTGTGTATACAACATCTGCATTTTGCTTTTCTTCTAAGGCTTCTGTGATTCTATCATAATGGTTGAGTAACTGTGACAGACAGGATCTGCCCGCTCTAAATCCATGTTGTCCTGGGTTGTGTAGTTCATTATTTTCCATAAAACTAAAAATTTGACTCCTAATCTTTCAAAAACTTTTATTATATGTGATGTTAGTGCAACTGGTCTATAAGTTTTTGTCTAAGCTTTATCCCCCCTTGAACAGAGGAGCTATATCTGCAGATTTAAGTGCTGCTGGTATCTCCTCTGTATCCAGGCTCTTTCTCCATATTACGCTTAGTGCTCGCGCTACTGGTACTTTACATTTCTTTCTTTATGAATATTGAATTCCACGAGTCAGGCCCAGGGGCTGAGTGCATGGGCATGCTGTCAATTTCTCTTCCGAGGTCCTCTGAGTTCGTGATAATATCCGTTATATTATCTGCAGCTTGGATGTCATTCATAAAGGTGTATGGATCATCAACTTTCATGTTGTTTATTGGTGTGCTAAACATAGCCTCATACTGGCTTCTTAGAATTTCACTAATCTCTTTGTTGTCCTCTGTGTACGTACCTTCAGTTGTAATTAAAGGTCCAATACTGGTCGAGGTTTTTTATTTTGATTTTGCGTTCATGAAAAAATATGTTGGATTTTTCTTTTTCTTGTATAGCTATCTTTTCCAATTCCATTTCCTCAGACTCGTATGATCGCTTCAACGTTTGCTCTATTTCTTCTATCTCCTTGTTAAGGTTTATTTTCCTTTTTTGTGATTGTCGAGTTTGCCTAAGCATTTCCGTTATTGTTTTCCTCCTCCTGTACAGTCGTCTGCGTTCTAGAGTGGTCCTCTTTCTGACCCTCCCGACAAACCCCCCCAACCTCCTCCCTGAGGACAGGTTGGGTTACAGAGTGGTGATCCAGGGTTAGCGAGTCGGTTGTAGTGAGCATTGGATTATGACACTAATTTTGCTCATAAGATCGAAGAGTGAGATGGTAGAGATGATTGCATAGGAGGAAAGCAAAAATATTGACTCATTCATAGTTTGATTTCTGGCTTTCCAGCAGCAGGAATATGGAAGGAAAACTGACACAAAAGGTTTTGGCGAACCAATAGTTCGAGACTGTAAATGTGTGTTTATATAGAGCATTCGGCGACATTATGAATACTTATCTCTTCTTAAAACATCGCATCGCGTTGTCTTAATTAAGTTTTGTAGGATTACATTTCAAGACTTTTATAGACTCACCTTTAGCTACGAAGAAATTTTTTGCATTGAATTGCAACTCCCACCAATCACGTTTGATTGTAATTGCGATAATCGTTATTGCAACTTTAATACTGTCAAAGCATTTGCCCTTGTCAACGTCATCAATGATATTTAATTAATATATCTGTCTCCTAACTAGTACCCAAGATTCGTTAGTAGCTAATACAAGGAAAATATAATCTGTGTTATATTCGTATGGCTTATCAGTAAAATATGAAGCAAGTTGGGTCTGTGCGGTATTTTTACAACTTTTCACTGTCTGTTCACAGGTATGTCTACCAGAGCTGTTCTTCCATCTACGGTAAGGCTTCCAAAACTACAGAGCACGTAAGAGGTATGGTGGTGCGAGTACAGTGTGTCGTAAACTAATTTAAAATGTTTATTAATTTGAGTGATCATGTGTAGCCTAAAATGCACTCTCCCGCATCACACAAGGGGCATAACTGGCCGGCCTCTCACAGTGTTCAAGCGAAAACTCGACACACACCTCCACAGAATACCTGATCAACCAGGATGTAATCCATACGTCAGGCTGCGAGCAGCCGCGTCCTACAGCCTGCTTGACCAGGCTGTTGACCTCCCGACCGACCGGGAGGCCTGGTCGGAGACCGAGCCGCGGGGCCGTTGATCCCCGGAACCTCCACACGGTAGCCACAAGGTAGGAAGGTACGCTAGAGTTATGGTCATTCCTTTATGTTGCATACCAGTAAGTCGGATATTAATTATTAACGGTTCTAAGGTGAAATGCCGGATGCGCATTAAGCATCTTGGTCATGAAACTATTGGTTTGAGTAAATGTGTGGATATGTAAACAGCGTGCAGATTATTGAGGCTACAAATATCATTTAATTTGCATATGAGAATGTTAAACCTCAGCTTCAGCTCTTAATTATGCTAATTTGCATATGAGAACTATTAGATGATTGTGAAATTCAATACAAATCACAGTTTATGCTTATGTTGAATTATTCGGAAAGAACAAGGGTGTGAAGGTGACTGCATTGTGAGTGATAGTTAATTGTCTTAATTTGCAAGATAGTCCCTAGGAGTAAATGTCAGTTATGGGATGCAAGAAAGAGTATATGAGCAGTTAAAACGTCGAAGTAAAAAATCCTAGGCAGCTTAGGTAACTTTGAGGGAGGAGGAGGAAGCCTAATGTTAAAGATTTCCTGTGTGTGAGGAGAGAGGGTTAAGTGCTGCACTCAATTATATACCAGCTAAATGTTTGTAATAATAATATAATAATAATAATAATAATAATAATAATAATAATATTCTCGTAAGGGGTTGGTTTGTTACTAGCTAAAGGAGCTTTAAAAGGTTATATATTCTCCTGAAAAGCTGTTTGTGATATATACGTGTGTTAAGTTGAGGAACGGGGGGGGGGGGAGTTGCCGCCACCCCACAGCCAGTGTGTGAACTCCAGCCAGCAGCTCTGTATGGGTGTAGCTGTATCACTCGCCTAATGTATTCATACAGCCTATTCTCTTTATAGCACATCGCACTTTGACGTTTACTTTTCCGAAAGCCAAATACTGATGTACAAGAAAATGGGACATATTATGTCCCGTTTTCTGTTCGTGGGTCCTCTGGTTGGGCTACATTAGGGCAGTTTAGTACCACAGTTTTCTTGTACATGTTCCCAGGTTGTACAATGTTCCCAGGTTGTACATGTTCCCAGGACGTACATGTTCCCTGGTTGTACATGTTCCCAGGACGTACAATGTTCCCAGGTTGTACATGTTCCCAGGACGTACAATGTTCCCTGGTTGTACAGGTTATTGGTTTCTCTATTGTCTAAACTTGTTGAAGGCGTGGAAGTGATTTATTAAGTAGATGTAGAGTACCTTAAGTGTAATCACACACTTAGTACCTTAAGTGTAGAGTACCTTAATGTAGTCACAAGTTTCAACTATAATTAATGACTCGTGTTGTGATTCATTATATTATTACATGTAATATTTTTTCCCCTGCTAATCTTTTTCCTTGTTTTCCTTTTTTCCTTGCTGACTTGAGAGGGATTTTCTGGCACATATTGACAATAATCTTCTAACAAAAATAATTCTCACGTACCCGATGGGAATTTGAGATGCAGATTATAATTTATTATTATATTTGTAATTTTCAAATTTTTTTATGGAGAAAGAGAACAAAATGCTCGAAAAGCATTATTAAATAAGTGTTTAGGCGACCAATAACAATTCTGAATTATTTCACATGGTACAGCTTTAGAAATTATATGTTATTAATAATAATACTTCCCAAGGAAAATTAATAAATTAGTAGCAATTATAATGAACCTTATTTAAGGTAAAACAAGTTCTGTTGATAATTTACGTGTATATATATTATTTTACTGTTAACAAAAGCATAACAAAGATTGAAATAAATGAAAGCTTTTTAGAAAGCCTGTTGAAATTGATTATAATACCAAAGTTTTCAACAAGACGATTGAAAAATAAGCCAGTGATACTTTTGCTGCCTCCCGACTATATTTGTATATATCAGGCTTGTATTTTTTTTTATATCAAGCTGGGGCTGGACGGTAGAGCGACGGTCTCTCTTCATGCATGTCGGCGTTCAATCCCCGACCGTCCAAGTGGTTGGGGGATTGAATTCCTTCCCCCCGTCCCATCCAAAAATCCTTATCCTGATCCCTTCCAAGTGCTGTCTAATCGTAATGGCTTGGCGCTTTCTCACAATAGTTCCCTTCCCATTTTTTTAATATCAGTCTTGTATTTGTTTGTTGTTTTTTTACATCAGGCTTGTATTTGGTTGTTGGTTTTTATATCAAGCTTGTATTTGGTTGTTGTGAGAGCTGTGCTGCACTAGTCTCATCATGAAGTCTGATCCTATAATTAGACTTGACAAAATTCCTTACTGAAAACAACGACTCGTATGAATATGTTGATGAAAACACTGTTGATATTGACATTGCGAGCTTTTTTTTCCTCAGATATAAATGTTTATGGAACTGAATGCCATTCCAGAAAGAAAATTAGCAGACGGCATGATATGGGGGATTTGAACGTACATATTATGGCTTTACCGATTTTCTCAGTGATATATCATGTTCATGGGATTTCCTGGTGCATGAAATTCCAGAGTTTTTAAACTCCATTTTCAGAGTTGATCCAGTCACTTATCGATCTCTCAATGTTTTTTTCTAGTCGAGCTCTTAACTCGGCACATTTTTTGCCTCCAAATTTAACGTCTTTATTAATCATCTATGTCTCAAATTTATCCATGTCAGTCCTCTGCAACTAAATTTTTCTAATGTTTGCAAACTTTACGAATTTTAATCGTTTCTTCAAATGACCTGAATTTAATAAATCACAAAGAAAATTTATCAGGAGATGAATTGATAATGCACATGCCGCTTTCATCAGCATAAATCAGCCTGCACATTGATGTTGATATTTGACTTCATCTTTTGGACTGATCCAATGACTAATAGGCATGAGGCTGTGTGTGTCCTCCCAGCGCTTCGCGAGCTATTTGCCCAGGGTTCGTATCCTGGCCGGGTAGGATTGAATAGGCGCCAATCCTTAACTGAACGTCTCTGTTCACCAAGCAGTGATTGGGTACCGGGTTGTTAAGCTTTTTGCATCAAATTATTTAAAATCTTTGCCATTTATGTATCATCATAAACTCACTGGTGTGGGCGAGGACCACAACACCGAGACGGGGGGGTGAGGCTTGTGGCAATGTTATTTTTACAATGTGACGGCGAGCTCCATACCTGTCACGGATGCACAGGTAAAACTGCAGACGGGACCACATCAGGATCGTACAGTGTTGTCAGTGTATTCCTCCCCCTACCAGCTAGTACGTCACATTTTACACGTAATGGTCCCTAACGGACAAATTACGGAGCACTATGAAAAGTAGCGGATTACAAATATCCACGTTTTCTATGCATCGGTTAGATTAGGTTGCTGGGGTTCGAAGATTTCTGGTTAGGTTAGTATTTTGTATTTCGTACGTTGTGGCAAATGAAGAGAACGTGGTGGTCAGTGACCAGTGTGGTTCAGAGGTAGACCCAGGCGTGGGTGGGGCGTGGGTAACAAGAACGGAACTGTAAGAAAGGTAAGAGAGAACAGGTACCAGGAACACAAGAGGGAAGACTGAGCCAAGAGGCACGTAAGATAATGATGATGGTGCACGAGAAGAGAGAGTAGTGATGGGGCTGAGATAGTGAGATAAAGCAGTAGGGTGTGGGGGCCGGTAGATGCCGTGGGGCCATGATGACAGTGGAGATAGTGATGATGGTGCGTGGCAGACCTGTTATCACTCCACTGTAGATAAGCAAACCGGCAGGTAGGAGTATAGGTAGGCGGGAGGAGGCGGGATCCAGGGTGAGGGAATGGATTTAATACTAGGGAAAGATGCTAGGGAAAGAGGGGGGGGAGCTGCCAAAGTGTGTGATGAGGGACACATCTCGGCTGCTCACAACCAGCTCCCGGGATCATCAAACCTTAACGTTGGTTTTGTTACTAGTATCCGTCCCTGACCCATCCTGTGTGTGCTAGTGGAAAATGTTGCAACGGTGATAGCTAGTTGCAGAGTTTACCATATAAATCAGGCATCTATTTATAGTTTTGGTTTACCTGCCTTGTGTCTACTTTCCGTAGCTATCGGGGATCAACGGCTCCGCGGCCCGGTCTCCGACCAGGACCTTCCCGTTGCTTGTCTGGTCAACCAAGTTAGCTTAAGTCTTGCCATATTATTTTTTTTCCTATATTTTCTCGATATAATTTTGTGTTGCTAGTTGAAAGTCTATATTATTAGCTTAGTTTTTAAGTTTTATGTGAAAGAAGTCGATCAACTTTAAGTATTTTTGTTAAATAAAATTAGGCTCAAATATGGTAATAACAGCAAGTTGCCAACTATTAATTTGATTATGTTGTTACAGCAAAACAAACGGATTAAATACAATTCATTGGAAATCATATAGGCATTAAGTTACCGTATAATAATATAGCTTTTTTATGATTGTGATATTGGATTTTTGACAGAAAATTTTAAATTTTAAAATTTTCCAGTTTTTCTTAACATGCTCCTTTAGTTTTTATGTTTTTTTTTATATACATTCACACAATACACAAATCGACAAGCATTACAGATTTTTTATCTTTATATATTATTTTGTTAACCAAAAAAAATCCACAATTTTTTATATTTTTATTACACATAAATTACTGTCTGGTGTACATATATATGACTTTTGTCTTTCTAATGATATCAAAGAAATTACTTAAGTTTTATTAATAAAACTGCGTAATTATTATTAATTACTGAGAAAGCCGTGACGAGGATTCGAACCTATACTCCAGGTACACCCAAGCAAACATCCCTTTGACCACTTCTCCACGACATGGTCAAAAAAGGAATCGACTGAACCCTCTACGGTTCCTGAGGCTGCCAACTGAAACCTAATCAGGATTTTACAAAATTCCAAATGCAGCCCGTTGTGCCTCAACAACAAGAGGCGCAACACCGCCTCTGTTCTGGACGCCCAACATGCTGTGCTTTATTTCAACAAATGCTAAAAAAATTGGTACGTAAATGCTTGGCAAGAGAATTCAAGGAGACGGTAGACAACTATACAGTAATGATGGCACATTACTCTCTCTCTCTCTCTCTCTCTCTCTCTCTCTCTCTCTCTCTCTCTCTTCTCTCTCTCTCTCCTCTCTCTCTCTCCTCTCTCTCTCTCTCTCTCTCTCACACATGCTCTTTCAAAAGTTTTATTCTCGGATATGTCCTGGCTTAACTTACTGATGCATGTCACTACTGTCATATTGGTGAGACCTGGTGGACGTGTGAGGGAACACCGGGTCAGTGCTGTTTGCATCTACTTTTGATATGTATTCCGGTTCATATTAGGAATGGAACTTATACTCTTCGTTTGAAGCAGTATTAAAAACAAATGTAAATCTGCAGAAGAGAGGAGTTGACTTTAGTGGGAGAGAGAGAGCGAGCCAGGGCCTAACCCAGCGGCTCGTCAGTTGGTACACGGTTCGCAAAGTCCTCTTTTGGAATGTTTCAACATGCTCAACATTATTAACATCGTGAAGCCTATTGTGGCTGTGATTGGTGGACAGAGCTGTTTACATGTTCACTGAGGAATTAAACAGGTCTTTAGCGCCAGGGCAAATTGTTGTGGTTTGAGCTAAGATCTTCAGGAAAAGGAAGAATGTTATTTGTGTATATCTAGGCTGTGGTGGAAGGTTATACATTTCGTTGAAGAGATAGTGTGTATGTCTGGTAGGTTAGGATAAAGGTTCTTTAGTACGACAGTTTCTTGACGTTGGGAAACCTTAGGAGGGGACGGATTTGGTGTATGTATACGTACATAATTTTTATCGTTAGGTCCAGTACAGTGTCTGATGGTGTTAAAGGAACAGGTAGCAGTGGGAAAGAATGTGAACAATATAGTTTTATTGGTATAGCGTTTGTGTGTATTGCAAAAAAAATCGGATTTTGTTCAAAATTAAAAAACAATTGAACAACTTTCGGAAATTGTTAAAAAAAAACAAAATTCGAATTTTCGGATTTTATTTTGGATTTCATTGGGTTTGTTCGAATCGTATTCCAGATGACAATGTGTCAATTTCATTCTGAGTTTTTCGCAATAAGTAAGTTACCTTATGGAATAGCTGGTGATATGTTGAGTGATCTTGTCAACATGGCACAGAGTGAGCTGAGATGCCCCGTGAAACGTTGGTGTGGCTGTAAACGTTTCTTGTTGGGGGAGGAGGGAGGGGGGGAATGGGGCTCTGTGTTGTACATAATCGCCTTGTTTAGTTTCTAATTAACTTGAGCGTGTTTTAAGACAGCCACGAACCGGTTCATCAGCCACTATGTGTTCTCAGATGAGCCGGGGAGATGTTACTTCACTCTTAGCTTCCAAAACATGTTGAATTTGTTTGGGGGGTTTATATGATTTTGTTTTTCTTTAAAGTCTAAGAGATTACAGTATTTCGGTACAGCAGGGTCTGTACGTCGACCACGGTACAATAGAATGCGTCAATGTACGTCGACAACGGTACAATAGAGTGCGTCAATGTACGTCGACAACGGTACAATAGAATGCGTCAATGTACGTCGACAACGGTACAATAGAATGCGTCAATGTACGTCGACCACAGTACAGCAAAGCCTGTACGTCGAACATCTCATAAAATATGAATATACCCATCTTTCCCAGTCAGCGAATATCATCAATCATACGCAGATTATAGAACTTCAATTTCTTAAAAAAAAATTGAGAATCAAAATTATTGGATGGCATTAGTATAATTAGCTCGTGGGGGGATCTAATCAGTTATTTTCTCTCTATCAGCGTGAGCGAAGACTGGTCCGTATAACCTTATCGTGTAGATAGTGTCGATAAGCACTGGAGATCTTATCTAATTTAAATTAAGAAGCTGTTTAATGAATGGAGGACGAGGGCAGACAAGGTCCTGTTATCTATAACAGAAGAACGCAACGTCTGGTTATAAAGATAAAAGGATCAATTATAGTGATTATAATCAAATAATTCTTCAAAAGTATGTTTACCTCCCCCCCCCCCTGCCTTTCTCGTGGCGGTCGGGGAAGGATGTTGTTATAGAGTCAGATACTCGGAACAAGTTCCAAGTAGCACGGGCTATGGTGAGCCCGTGGTGGACTTACCTGGTACAGGAGCGGGGCTGTGTCGGGGAAGGAGCATTGTTCCTTCTCATATACTACCGGGAGGGATTATATAAGAATCCGGAGTCCATGTAATTGACTCGGAAGACATTTGCTAACAACCGGTAGTTGTCGCCGGATCACCTCGTGGAAGGTGTTTGAGATCGAGGGATCCGCTTCTCGGAGATGAAGTGCCGAGCGAAGGTCCTGTCAGAGACTGGTTCTTGTGGCCGACCGTCGATTTTTTTTTTATTAATTCATTAGGTACATCTGCATTAGTGCAGCTACCCTAGACTATATGAAGTGGAGTACAGTGTGTCAAAAAAAAACTAACTAGTTGATGCTAGAAAATCCCCATCACACAGGATGGTTAGTCATACAGAGGCATGTGATAAGCAGTCTGCACTGGCAGATTCCGGATGCATTTTGAGGATATCATCAACACAAGATTGAATAAGGCAGCAGTGGTAATAAAGGTCACCATCTCGCAGGATGGTTAGTCATACAGGGCCATATGTTTAGTAGCCTGCACTGGCAAATTTTGGGTACATTGTGAGGATATCTTCAAGAATACGAGAGTGAATAAAGTAATTGCAAAGCTCCAGGTACCTCATGCCAACTGGTCTGAAAGGTCTAATAACTGGGCATTCAGTGATGTAGTGCGGGAGATCGTGCCGTAGTTCCTGCTCCCAGAGTTTGCAACTGGAGTGCTCAGGATTGGGAGATCCGTCACCTGCAGCCACCTGCCACAGGTAACGGTAACCCAACCTGATCCTTGCAACCACTGTGTCGCACAGTCTAGTGGACGTTTTGTGCTGCCCATAGATGTAGGTTTCAGATCTGAACAAATCATAGCTTTTTATACTAGTACTTTCAGGTCGTTGGGAGTCAGTAAGTTCTTTCCTATCAGATCTGAATGTTTGGATCAATACAGTTTTGACAGCAGAGATGGGGATACCTAGATCTAAGTCAACTTCAAACTTGTTACACGCTAATTTGGCTGCAAGGCCGACCGTCGAAGTGGTTGGGCACCATACCTTCCTTCCCCTTCGTCCCATCCCAAATCCTGATCCTGACCCCTTCCAAATGCTATAAAAGTCGTAATGGCTTGGCGTTTTCCCTTGATAATTAAAAAAAGAAATTGTGGCCACAGGAGGGAAGAGTACGCGGAAGGGGTGAGTGGACGGGAAACTACGTTGTTCCGTGTTGCAAGGGGGGGGGGTGGATGGTAGTTAGAGGGTGCATTTATAGCTATAGGTTATCTTGAGGTTATCTTGAGATGATTTCGACGCTTAGCGTCCCCGCGGCCCGGTCCTCGGCCAGGCCTCCTTCTTGTTACACACTTCCCTCCCCCTCTCCCCAGGAAGCAGTCCATAGCAGCTGTCTAACTCTCAGGTACCTATTTACTATGAGGTAAATAAGGGCATCAGGGGTTGAAGGAAACTCTGCCCGTTTGTTTCCGCCTCCACCGGGGATCGAACCCGTAACCTCGGGACTACGAATCCCGAGCGTTATCCACTTAGCTGTCAGGCCACCCTAGTTCATTTAAAAGATAGGTAGTTAAAAGACTTGTTCTCCCCCCCCCACCCCCCCACCCCGTGTGGGAGGGCACCATCAGCGCTTGAGAGGCACCGCTAAGCGCTAATTATCTAAGCGATTGATGACTGTGATTATTGCAACATCAGGCAATGACGATAAACCCCCGGGGGGGGGGTTGGAGGGGGAGGGTAGGGAGGAAGTCATACACTCGACATTAGAGGCTGAACTTTTGCATTATATTCCTCTAAACTGGTGTATGGTGTGTATAAGTGTCGCCATACTTCATGGACACTAAACAGTATGTCGCTGTATTAAACTTCGACGTCTCTCAGTACCAGTGGCGTTTAGGTAAATTTTATATATCTATTGGCAAGCACACGTGGATGGTGTAAACTCTCCCTCAAGAGACTCTCCTTCATGAACTCGCCCTCAGATATATAGCACACACACCATTCCTATCACCCAGTTAAACGAACGCTCCACAAATGTTGCGCGTGCGTGAGCTTCGTCCCTGCACACCCCCGTCAGCAGAAACTGCACCACAGTACATGGTGAGGAGAGAGTCGGCGCCGTGATGGTAGTTTGAGTCCACGTGGCCTACAGCCTACACGTGTGCTCCGTGTGGCTCCACGTGGCCGCCGGCCTGCACGTGGGCTCCACGTGGCCGCCAGCCTGCACGTGTGCTCCACGTGGCCGCCAGCCTGCACGTTTGCTCCGTGTGGCTCCACGTGGCCGCCAGCCTGCACGTGTGCTCCATGTGGCCGCCAGCCTGCACGTGTGCTCCGTGTGGCTCCACGTGGCCGCCAGCCTGCACGTGTGCTCCATGTGGCCGCCAGCCTGCACGTGTGCTCCGTGTGGCTCCACGTGGCCGCCAGCCTGCACGTGTGCTCCACGTGGCCGCCAGCCTGCACGTGTGCTCCACGTGGCCGCCAGCCTGCACGTGTGCTCCACGTGGCCGCCAGCCTGCACGTGTGCTCCACGTGGCCGCCAGCCTGCACGTGTGCTCCACGTGGCCGCCAGCCTGCACGTGTGCTCCACGTGGCCGCCAGCCTGCACGTGTGCTCCACGTGGCCGCCAGCCTGCACGTGTGCTCCACGTGGCCGCCAGCCTGCACGTGTGCTCCACGTGGCCGCCAGCCTGCACGTGTGCTCCACGTGGCCGCCAGCCTGCACGTGTGCTCCACGTGGCCGCCAGCCTGCACGTGTGCTCCACGTGGCCGCCAGCCTGCACGTGTGCTCCACGTGGCCGCCAGCCTGCACGTGTGCTCCGTGTGGCTCCACGTGACCGCCAGCCTGCACGTGTGCTCCACGTAGCCGCCAGCCTGCACGTGTGCTCCACGTGGCCGCCAGCATGCACGTGTGCTCCACGTGGCCGCCAGCCTGCACGTGTGCTCCACGTGGCCGCCAGCCTGCACGTGTGCTCCACGTGGCCGCCAGCCTGCACGTGTGCTCCACGTGGCCGCCAGCCTGCACGTGTGCTCCATGTGGCCGCCAGCCTGCACGTGTGCTCCGTGTGGCTCCACGTGGCCGCCAGCCTGCACGTGTGCTCCACGTGGCCGCCAGCCTGCACGTGTGCTCCACGTGGCCGCCAGCCTGCACGTGTGCTCCACGTGGCCGCCAGCCTGCACGTGTGCTCCACGTGGCCGCCAGCCTGCACGTGTGCTCCACGTGGCCGCCAGCCTGCACGTGTGCTCCACGTGGCCGCCAGCCTGCACGTGTGCTCCACGTGGCCGCCAGCCTGCACGTGTGCTCCACGTGGCCGCCAGCCTGCACGTGTGCTCCACGTGGCCGCCAGCCTGCACGTGTGCTCCACGTGGCCGCCAGCCTGCACGTGTGCTCCACGTGGCCGCCAGCCTGCACGTGTGCTCCACGTGGCCGCCAGCCTGCACGTGTGCTCCGTGTGGCTCCACGTGACCGCCAGCCTGCACGTGTGCTCCACGTAGCCGCCAGCCTGCACGTGTGCTCCACGTGGCCGCCAGCATGCACGTGTGCTCCACGTGGCCGCCAGCCTGCACGTGTGCTCCACGTGGCCGCCAGCCTGCACGTGTGCTCCACGTGGCCGCCAGCCTGCACGTGTGCTCCACGTGGCCGCCAGCTTGCACGTGTGCTCCACGTGGCCGTCAGCCTGCACGTGTGCTCCACGTGGCCGCCAGCCTGCACGTGTGCTCCACGTGGCCGCCAGCCTGCACATGTGCTCCACGTGGCCGCCAGCCTGCACGTGTGCTCCACGTGGCCGCCAGCCTGCACGTGTGCTCCGTGTAGCTCCACGTGGCCGGCAGCCTGCACGTGTGCTCCACGTGGCCGCCAGCCTGCACGTGTGCTCCACGTGGCCGCCAGCCTGCACGTGTGCTCCGTGTAGCTCCACGTGGCCGGCAGCCTGCACGTGGGGTCTTGTATCTCCTTTACATGATCAATTAACCTGGCGGCCGCGGCCAGGTCTGACCACGGACGATAAAAGATGACCTGGTGAGAAAAACTGGCCGGGCAGGGTGCTGGGAGAGCTGGCGCGGCCCAGGGCACAGTTGAGACCCCCACTACCCACACCCACTACCCACACCCACTACCCACACCCACTACCCACACCACTACCCACACCCACTACCTACACCCACTACCACACCCACTACCCACACCCACTACCNTTGAAAGGTCTACATTTATTTTTTCCCAGTCAATCCTCTTATTGTTGAAATTGAATTGATTGAATATTCCTTCTCGCTTGTTGGGTCTCTTAGATCTACTACCGTTATTTATGCTAGTTCGCACTTCAATGAGCTTATGGTCTGAGTATGAAGTATCTGAGATTGTTATGTTTCTGATTAGTTCATCATTGTTTGTGAATAACAAGTCTAGTGTGTTTTCGTTCCTAGTTGGTTCTGTAATCTGTTGATTGAGCGAGAATTTGTCACAGAATCTCAAAAGTTCTCTGACCTGTGGCTGGTTATTTCCCGGGTCATTCCCTGCTATGATATTTGTGTTTGCCATTCTCCATCTTAGACTCGGTAAATTGAAATCTCCAAGGAAGATAATATCTGGAGCTGGGTTTGCTAGGTCATCAAGTATGTTCTCTATTTTGTGCATCTGCTCTGTGAATTCCTCAACCTCACTCACCACACCTGCCTCACTCACCACACCTGCCTCACTCACCACATCTGCCTCACCCACCACACCTGCCTCACTCTACGTTATCACTCACCAATGTTTACGCCTTTATTAACGATAGTGAGTGCTCCCCCCCCCGCACTCTGGCTAATGGTCCAGTAGTCCACCAACACTTCTCCTCACATGTACAATGAAGTCACATTAACGTGATGTATCAATGAGAAGATCAGTAGGAACCATGAGGAGGAGTCGAACCTGCACACTTGGTACATTACGTAGATGTTCTAACCGACAACTACTGGACCATTAGCCACAGTGTATGGGGAGAACTACTGGACCATTAGTCACAGTGTATGGGGAGAACTACTGGACCATTAGTCACAGTGTATGGGGAGAACTACTGGACCATTAGTCACAGTGTATGGGGAGAACTACTGGACCATTAGTCACAGTGTATGGGGAGAACTACTGGACCATTAGTCACAGTGTATGGGGTGAACTACTGGACCATTAGTCACAGTGTATGGGGTGAACTACTGGACCATTAGTCACAGTGTATGGGGAGAACTACTGGACCATTGACCACAGTGTATGGGGAGAACTACTGGACCATTAGTCACAGTGTATGGGGAGAACTACTGGACCATTAGTCACAGTGTATGGGGAGAACTACTGGACCATTAGTCACAGTGTATGGGGTGAACTACTGGACCATTGACCACAGTGTATGGGGTGAACTACTGGACCATTAGTCACAGTGTATGGGGTGAACTACTGGACCATTGACCACAGTGTATGGGGTGAACTACTGGACCATTTACCACAGTGTATGGGGAGAACTACTGGACCATTAGTCACAGTGTATGGGGAGAACTACTGGACCATTAGTCACAGTGTATGGGGAGAACTACTGGACCATTAGTCACAGTGTATGGGGTGAACTACTGGACCATTGACCACAGTGTATGGGGTGAACTACTGGACCATTGACCACAGTGTATGGGGAGAACTACTGGACCATTAGTCACAGTGTATGGGGAGAACTACTGGACCATTAGTCACAGTGTATGGGGTGAACTACTGGACCATTAGTCACAGTGTATGGGGTGAACTACTGGACCATTAGTCACAGTGTATGGGGTGAACTACTGGACCATTAGTCACAGTGTATGGGGAGAACTACTGGACCATTGACCACAGTGTATGGGGTGAACTACTGGACCATTAGTCACAGTGTATGGGGTGAACTACTGGACCATTAGTCACAGTGTATGGGGTGAACTACTGGACCATTAGTCACAGTGTATGGGGTGAACTACTGGACCATTAGTCACAGTGTATGGGGAGAACTACTGGACCATTGACCACAGTGTATGGGGTGAACTACTGGACCATTAGTCACAGTGTATGGGGGAGAACTACTGGACCATTGACCACAGTGTATGGGGTGAACTACTGGACCATTAGTCACAGTGTATGGGGTGAACTACTGGACCATTAGTCACAGTGTATGGGGTGAACTACTGGACCATTAGTCACAGTGTATGGGGAGAACTACTGGACCATTAGTCACAGTGTATGGGGAGAACTACTGGACCATTGACCACAGTGTATGGGGTGAACTACTGGACCATTAGTCACAGTACAAGGGGGGAGCTGTGCTTAAAGCCCTAATTAGGCTTCAGTTGTAACCCTCAGTAATCCTGGAGGGTTCAGTGGAATCCCAGATTGTATTACTTTTTGATGTGGCGTGGTGGTCTAGGGCGCTAGCTTGGGAGTACCAAGTGAGCTGGTTCGAATCCTCCTCATGGCTCCTCCTGATTTCCTCATTCTGGGAGTTCTACTCCTCAAGCTCGGCCAGGGACCCGGCTTGATTGGTGAGAGCTTGGTCCAATAGGCTGTTGCTTGGAGCAGCCCGCAAACCCACATATCCTCCACAGCCCGGTTGGTCCGGCACTTCTTGCAGAAGTGTCCAGATTATTCTTGAAGATGTCCACGGTTGTCCCGGCAATATTCTTATACTCGCTGGGAGGGTGTTGAACAACCGCGGTACAAGTACGGTACTGATGTTTATACTGTGTTCTCTGTGCCCATGGCACCCCTGCTCTTCACTGGTCTACCTGTCTGCCCCTCCCACACCCTCCTGGTGTAGAGTATAGCAGGGTGTAGTGTGGTAGTATCGACGGTGTGAGCGCGTATCAGCTCTTGTAAGCAAGTTTCCTGTGGTGTTATCATAACTCTGTAGCCTGTCTCCTGTGTACCTTGATAACCCCCCCCCCTCCTCTCTCTCTCTCTCTNGAAGAAAGCTAGTGGAACACCTGGAGCGAAGGAACTTTGTAACACAACATCAACATGGGTTCAGGGATGGCAGGTCCTGCCTCACAGGGTTACTTGAATTCTACGACCAGGCAACAAAAATAAGCAAGAAAGAGAAGGTGGGCCTACTGCATATTTTTGGATTGTCAGAAAGCCTTTGATACAGTGCCACACAAGAGGCTAGTGAAAAAGCTGGAGATGCAGGCTGGAGTGAAAGGGAAGGTACCGTTGGATACAGGAGTACCTAACCAACAGGAGACAAAGAGTCAGTGTGAGGGGTGAGGTCTCAGATTAGCGAGACGTTACGAGTGGAGTCCCGCAGGGGTCAGTCCTTGGACCTATACTGTTTCTGATATATGTAAATGATCTCCCAGAGGGTATAGAATCGTTTCTCTCAATGTTTGCCGATGATGCAAAAATTATGAGGAGGATTGAAACTGAGGACGATAGTAGGAGGCTACAAGACGACCTAGACAGACTGAGGAATGGTCAAACAAATGGCTGTTGAAGTTCAACCCGAGTAAATGCAAAGTAATGAAACTAGGCAGTGGAAACAGGAGGCCAGACACAGGATACAGAATAGGAGATGAAGTACTAATGAAACGGACAGAGAGAAAGATCTAGGAGCTGATATCACACCAAACCTGTCTCCTGAAGCCCACATAAAAAGGATAACATCTGCGGCATATGCGAGGCTGGCTAACATCAGAACAGCGTTCAGGAACCTGTGTAAGGAATCATTCAGAATCTTGTACACCACATATGTAAGACCAATCCTGGAGTATGCGGCCCCAGCATGGAACCCGTACCTTATCAAGCACAAGACGAAGCTGGAAAAAGTCCAAAGGTATGCCACTAGACTAGTCCCAGAACTAAGAGGCATGAGTTACGAGGAAAGGCTGCGGGAAATGCACCTTACGACACTGGAAGACAGAAGAGTAAGGGAGATATGATCACAACCTACAAAATCCTCAGAGGAATCGACCGGGTAGACAAGGACAAACTATTCAACACTGGGGGGACGCGAACAAGGGGACACAGGTGGAAACTGAGTACCCACATGAGCCACAGAGACGTTAGAAGGAACATTTTCAGTGTCAGAGTAGTTAACAGGTGGAATGCATTAGGTAGTGATGTGGTGGAGGCTGACTCCATACACAGTTTTAATGTAGATATGATAGAGCCCAGTAGGCTCAGGAATCTGTACACCAGTTGATTGACAGTTGAGAGGCGGGACCAAAGAGCCAAAGCTCAACCCCCGCAAGCACAAATAGGTGAGTACAAATAGGTGAGCACACACACACACACACAACACACACAGGTAGTGGGCCAGGTAGCCTGGGGATAGGGGCCAGGTAGGGGCAGGTAGCCTGGTGGATAGCGCGCAGGATTCGTAATTCTGTGGCGCGGGTTCGATTCCCGCACCCGGCAGAAACAACTGGGCAAAGTTTCTTTCACCCTGTATGCCCCTGTTACCTAGCAGTAAATAGGTACCTGGGAGTTAGTCAGCTGTCACGGGCTGCTTCCTGGGGTGTGTGTGTGTGTGTGGTGTGAAAAAAAAGTAGTTAGTGTAGTTAGTAAACAGTTGATTGATAGTTGAGAGGCGGGCCGAAAGAGCAAAACTCAACCCCCGTAAAATACAACTAAGTGAATACACACACACACACACACACACACACACACACACACACACACACACACACACACACACACACACACACACACACACACACACACATACACACACACACCCTGAAGATACTGGAGGGCCAAGTACCAAATCTACACAGTAAATAATAACGTACTGGAGTGAACGATATGGAAGAAATGCAGAATAGAACCAGTGAAGAGCAGGGGTGCCATAGGCACAATCAGAGAACACTGTATAAACATCAGAGGTCCGCGGTTGTTTACACCCTCCAGCGACTATAAGAAATATTGCCGGAACAACCGTGGACATCTTCAAGAGAAAACTAGATTGTTTTCTTCAAGGAGTGCCGGATCAACCGGGCTGTGGTGGGTATGTGACCCTGCGGGCCGCTCCAAGGAACAGCCTGGTGGACCAAACTCACGAGTCGAGCCTGGCCTCGGGCCGGGCTTGGGGAGTAGAAGAACTCCCAGAACCCCATCAAGCAGGTATCAAGCAGAAGGTGATCGTCATCAAGAACTTGGGTCATGAAATACCACTAGGTGCCGGAGATCATTGTGTCTTGTTCTTTATGTGATAACAATTATAGCTCTGAGCATCAGACATTGTCAGGAGAAGGAGAGTAGAATATAGGAAAGAGATTACCAGTATGGGGCTCTGGCGTTCGATTATAATGAGTTGTGATCTCGACCCGAAGATCTTACTCTCTGACCCACAAAGCTGGCGAGGGAGGTGAGAGAGAGTGCTAATAAGTTGTGAGTAGCCGTCCGGGTATTTTATTAGTGTTGGCGAGGCCGCTTACTGGCAGGCCGTGTAACTTATACAGGTATTCCGTGCTTGTCTGACATGACCAGGAGGGTATGTGTGTGTGCCAACACGGTACAGTGCTACATGACGCGTAGTACGGGTGGAGAGATGTACGGTACATAGGTTCTTCCATAGTGAGAGTGTGAGGAGTCGTAGCCGCCTCTGCCATACTTATGAATGACTCACTCAGCCTCAACATTAATACTTAACAAGGTCCATCTAAACTACTCGTATACTACTACCCTGCCTCCTCTCTCCCTTCACACCCCCCCCACACACACACACTCCTAGGTCCTCCTTGTCTGCCCCCTCCCACACTCCTAGGTTCACCTAGGCCTCCCCCCTCCCTCCCCACACTCCTAGGTCCACCTAGGAATGTGTATCAGACGAGCTTGGGCTGAGGCCGGGCTCAGAAGGTAGGAGACCTCCCAGAGCCGTCCCCAGGTATGGCCTCGTCTCCCTCAGTATTGATGCCAAAAGACAAACATTAAGGGAGGAAGATGGTGGTGGTGTGGTCCGTGGAGGAGTGTCACACTCGCTCGTCACTTGGTTGTCTTGACCTTCTCGCCAAGACAATGGTATTTACACAGTTCGGGAACTACGTGATTAACTGTGTGTTTAATATTGTACGGTGAGTATAGCTGCGGTTGTTGTTGGTGTTGATGCCTGGGCTGCTACCCACACAGCGGACGGCCTGTAAGGCCTTCAGCTGTAATACAAATAAATACAAAAGTTAATGCATGGACTGAACAAGCTGGGGTTAGCGCTGGATACAAATGTAAATAATTTAAGCTTGAGAAAGTTGGTTAAAGTTAAAATTCAAATGTTGTTTACCAAACCACACTAGATATTACAGAGGTGGTGGTCTCTTCAATTTCTAGTGTGTGGTTTGGTCAACATTTTCAACCACGTTATTGTGAGTTTTCATCTGCAATTCAAATGCTATAATCCATTTTTTAAATAAAGTTAAAACAGTGGTGGTGGGAGAAGATAATATGCGTTTTATCTCACGTATCATTGTATACGAGAGAGCCTCACTAGGCTTCCTTTGGTGCTGCATGTTCTCGTCTTTAAGGCTAAGGTCCACCTTAGCCACAGGCACCACGAGGCGCCCCCCCCCATGTATGTGTGTGTGTAACAAGAAGAACAATCACAAGTTATAGAATGGCTCTAGTACCCCCGTGGACAGGCCCAGGGGGCTCTAGTACCCCGTGGACAGACGCCAGGGCTCTAGTACCCCCGTGGACAGGCCCAGGGCTCACTACCCCCGTGGACAGGCCCCAGGGGGCTAGTACCCCCGTGGACAGGCCCCAGGGGCTCTAGTACCCCCGTGGACAGGCCCCAGGGCTCACTACCCCGTGGACAGACCCCATGGGCTCTAGTACCCCGTGGACAGGCCCAGGGCTCACTACCCCCGTGGACAGACCCCATGGGCTCTAGTACCCCCGTGGACAGGCCCCAGGGGCTCACTACCCCGTGGACAGACCCATGGGCTCTAGTACCCCCGTGGACAGGCCCCAGGGGCTCTAGTACCCCCGTGGACAGGCCCCAGGGGCTCTAGTACCTCCGTGGACAGACCCCCATGGGCTCTAGTACCCCGTGGACAGGCCCCAGGGGCTCACTACCCCCGTGGACAGACCATGGGCTCTAGTACCCCCGTGGACAGGCCCCAGGGGCTCTAGTACCCCCGTGGACAGGCCCCAGGGGCTCTAGTACCCCGTGGACAGACCCCATGGGCTCTAGTACCCCGTGGACAGGCCCAGGGGCTCTAGTACCCCCGTGGACAGACCCCATGGGCTCTAGTACCCCCGTGGACAGGACCCCAGGGGCTCACTACCCCCGTGGACAGACCCCAGGGGCTCTAGTACCCCGTGGACAGACCCCAGGGGCTTAGTACCCGTGGACAGACCCATGGGCTCTAGTACCCCCGTGGACAGACCCATGGGCTCTAGTACCCCGTGGACAGACCCCATGGGCTCTAGTACCCCCGTGGACAGACCCCATGGCTCTAGTACCCCCGTGGACAGACCCCATGGGCTCTAGTACCCCCGTGGACAGGCCCCAGGGGCACGACCCCGTGGGCCCGTCTGCGTCAGATACTGTACCACATTACAGGGTTGCTTGGGATCACCGCAGCCCTCGTGTGCTCATTTTCGTAGCCATATTTGTGTACTTAAAATGGAGATTATGGAGCTTCTAGTATATTATAGGAATTACGATTTGTTAATATCTTAATTTATATTGATAAATGAGTAGGTTGGATGTTTGCAAGTTGTTTATTGTGTTTCAAATTGAGAGTGAACGTTGCTTTTCGTAGACATCCTGTGTGTGTGGTGGTGTAAATGGTCCTGGGAAACGATAATCAAAGCCTCCTATACTCACCTAATTGTTCTTGCGGGGGTTGAGCTTGGGCTCTTTGGTCCCACCTCTCAACTGTCAACTGGTGTACAGGTTCCTGAGCTATTAGGATCTTTCATAGTCTGGAGTCTGCCTCCACCACATCACTGCCTAATGCGTTCTATTTATTAACTACTCTTGACACCGGGGAGCCGGTCGGCCGAGCGGACAGCACACTGGACTTGTGATCCTGTGGTCCCGGGTTCGATCCCGGGCGCCGGCGAGAAACAATGGGCAGAGTTTCTTTCACCCTATGCCCCTGTTACCTAGCAGTAAAATAGGTACCTGGGTGTTAGTCAGCTGTCACGGGCTGCTTCCTGGGGGTGGAGGCCTGGTCGAGGACCGGGCCACGGGGACACTAAAGCCCCGAAATCATCTCAAGATAATCTCAAGATAACCTGACACTGCAAAAGTTCTTTCTGAAGTCTCTGTGGATCATTTGGGTATTCAGTTTCCACCTATGTTCCCTTGTTAGAATATCACCCGTGTTAAATAATCTGTCAATCTACACATGTCAATTCTCCTGATATTTTTTTATGTGGTGATCATGTCTCCCCGTATTTATCTAACTTCCAGCATCTTCAGGTGCAATTAACGTAGCCTTTCCTCGTAACTCATACCTCTTAGTTCTGGGGACTAGTCTGGTAGAATAACTTTGAACGTTCTCCAGCTTCGTCTCATGCTTGATTAGGTATAGATCAATGCTAGAGCCGCATAATCCAGGATTGGTCTCACATATGTGGTATACAAGGTTCAAAATGATTCCTTACACAAATTTCTGAAGGCAGTACTGATGTTAGCCAGCCTCGCATCCGCCAATGATGACTTGTTTTTGTGTGGGCTTTAGGAGAGAAGTTGGGTGTGATATCACTCCATAGATCCGTCTCTCTCTGGCATATGGAGGAGCTCATCTCCTATTTGGTACCTTTTGTCTGGTCTCCTGCCTCCACCTAGCTTCATGACTTAATTTACTGTAGTTCTAATGGCCATGGTTGGGAGTCCCAGACCATGGTTGGGAGTCCCAGGCCATGGTTGGGAGTCACCAGGCTTTGGTTGGGAGTTCCAGGCCATGGTTGGGAGTCCCAGGCCATGGTTGGGAGTCCCAGGCCATGGTTGGGAGTCCCAAACCATGGTTGGGAGTCCCAGGCCATGGTTGGGAGTCACCAGGCCATGGTTGGGAGTCCCAGGCCATGGTTGGGAGTCCCAGGCCATGGTTGGGAGTCACCAGGCTTTGGTTGGGAGTCCCAGACCATGGTTGGGAGTCACCAGGCCATGGTTGGGAGTCCCAGGCCATGGTTGGGAGTCACCAGGCCATGGTTGGGAGTCACCAGGCCATGGTTGGGAGTCACCAGGCCATGGTTGGGAGTCACCAGGCCATGGTTGGGAGTCACCAGGCCATGGTTGGGAGTCACCAGGCCATGGTTGGGAGTCACCAGGCCATGGTTGGGAGTCACCAGACCATGGTTGGGAGTCCCAGGCCATGGTTGGGAGTCCCAGGCCATGGTTGGGAGTCACCAGACCATGGTTGGGAGTCCCAGGCCATGGTTGGGAGTCCCAGGCCATGGTTGGGAGTCACCAGGCCATGGTTGGGAGTCACCAGGCCATGGTTGGGAGTCCCAGGCCATGGTTGGGAGTCCCAGGCCATGGTTGGGAGTCCCAGGCCATGGTTGGGAGTCCCAGGCCATGGTTGGGAGTCCCAGGCCATGGTTGGGAGTCCCAGGCCATGGTTGGGAGTCACCAGGCCATGGTTGGGAGTCACCAGGCCATGGTTGGGAGTCACCAGGCCATGGTTGGGAGTCACCAGGCCATGGTTGGGAGTCCCAGGCCATGGTTGGGAGTCCCAGGCCATGGTTGGGAGTCCCAGGCCATGGTTGGGAGTCACCAGGCCATGGTTGGGAGTCACCAGGCCATGGTTGGGAGTCACCAGGCACCGTTGACCCTACGTCTTACGGGGGTATTCATGCCCGTGCCACTTCTTGGGTGGCTTAATATTTATCAATCGTCAATCCCACATTAGATGTCACTGACCGCGTCGTTGAATCCACATAAGACAGTAATGACCCATAGACATCAACAACAACAGTGATCCAACAGTAGATAACGTCAACAACAGTGACCCAACAGTAGATAACGTCAACAACAGTGACCCAACAGTAGATAACGTCAACAACAGTGACCCAACAGTAGATAACGTCAACAACAGTGACCCAACAGTAGATAACGTCAACAACAGTGACCCAACAGTAGATAACGTCAGCAACAGTGACCCAACAGTAGATAACTTCAGCAACAGTGACCCAACAGTAGATAATGTCAGCAACAGTGACCCAACAGTAGATAACTTCAGCAACAGTGACCCAACAGTAGATAACGTCAACAACAGTGACCCAACAGTAGATAACGTCAGCAACAGTGACCCAACAGTAGATAACTTCAGCAACAGTGACCCAACAGTAGATAATGTCAGCAACAGTGACCCAACAGTAGATAACGTCAACAACAGTGACCCAACAGTAGATAACGTCAACAACAATGACCCAACAGTAGATAACGTCAATAACAGTGACCCAACAGTAGATAACTTCAGCAACAGTGACCCAACAGTAGATAACGTCAGCAACAGTGACCCAACAGTAGATAACGTCAACAACAGTGACCCAACAGTAGATAACGTCAGCAACAGTGACCCAACAGTAGATAACATTCAACAACAGTGACCCAACAGTAGATAACGTCAGCAACAGTGACCCAACAGTAGATAACGTCAGCAACAGTGACCCAACAGTAGATAACGTCAACAACAGTGACCCAACAGTAGATAACATTCAACAACAGTGACCCAACAGTAGATAACGTCAGCAACAGTGACCCAACAGTAGATAACATTCAACAACAGTGACCCAACAGTAGATAACATCAACAACAGTGACCCAACAGTAGATAACGTCAACAACAGTGACCCAACAGTAGATAACGTCAACAACAGTGACCCAACAGTAGATAACATCAACAACAGTGACCCAACAGTAGATAACATTCAACAACAGTGACCCAACAGTAGATAACATCAACAACAGTGACCCAACAGTAGATAACGTCAACAACAGTGACCCAACAGTAGATAACGTCAGCAAAAGTGACCCAACAGTAGATAACGTCAGCAACAGTGACCCAACAGTAGATAACGTTAGCAACAGTGACCCAACAGTAGATAACGTCAACAACAGTGACCCAACAGTAGATAACTTCAGCAACAGTGACCCAACAGTAGATAACGTCAACAACAGTGACCCAACAGTAGATAACGTCAGCAACAGTGACCCAACAGTAGATAACATTCAACAACAGTGACCCACAGTAGATAACGTCAGCAACAGTGACCCAACAGTAGATAACGTCAGCAACAGTGACCCAACAGTAGATAACTTCAGCAACAGTGACCCAACAGTAGATAACATCAACAACAGTGACCCAACAGTAGATAACGTCAGCAACAGTGACCCAACAGTAGATAACTTCAGCAACAGTGACCCAACAGTAGATAACGTCAGCAACAGTGACCCTAGACCAAGACACCGGGAAGACAGGACGGAGGAGACCCGGGAATACCTTCCTGGGTGGCTCCTATACGCGGCTGAAGGGCATCTGGGATAAAATGTGTCATACGAGTGCTTATCTTTGTTTCTAAGACGTCGGATATTTCCTGTGGTGGAGTGGTGATTGGTCGGCCCCGTGCTGGCTGAGAGGAGCGGGCTGAGCTGGTATTGTAGATACGGGACGTGACCATATTTGAACGTTACTTGTGGGAGAGCGTTATCAGGAGGACGAGAGGATGCGGGGCGCGGGTATCCTGTTATGTCGCCAACACCGCTCGCTCCCCGCTGCCCTCGTCGCCGCCGCCGCCGCTGCCGCTGCCGTCGTCCCCCCGCCGCCGCCGCCGTCGTCCTCCCCCGCCGCCGCCGCCGCCGTCGTCCTCCCCGCGCCGCCGCCGTCGTCCTCCCCGCCGCCGCCGCCGTCGTCCTCCCCCGCCGCCGCCGTCCTCCCCGCCGCCGCCGTCC
>WNGS01164858.1:4849048-4873965 GCA_020271785.1 Procambarus virginalis | reverse complement strand
TCCCCCGCCGCCGCCGTCGTCCTCCCCCGCCGCCGCCGCCGCTCTCCCCCCACGCGCCGTCCCCGCCACTCCGTCCCCCCGCCGCCGCCGTCCCCGGTGCCCCGTCCTCCCCCGCCGCCGCCTTCACGCCGCGCCGGTGCGTCCTCCCCCGCCGCCGCCGCCGTCGTTCCTCCCCCCGCCGCCGCCCGTCGTCCGCCGATGTCCTCCCCCGCCGCCGCCGCCGTCGTCACCCCGCCCGCCGCCGCCGCCGCTCCGTCCTCCCCCGCCCGTCCGCGTCTGTCCGTCCTCCCCACGCGCCGCCGTCCTCCCCGCCGCGCGCCGTCGTCCATCCCCCGCCGCCGTCCTCCCCCGCCGCCGCCGTCGTCGCCTCCCCCGCCGCCGGCGGCGCCTCCCCCGTCTTCGTCTCTTACATCAGTTCTCACTCTTTGGAATGTGGAAAGATAATCTCGGAAGGTCTCTCCACAGTGATATAAATCACAGTGTCTTGATTTAAATGGTAAAATACACGGATTGTCCGGTTTTCGGGTCGGTGGACCCGCTTGTTATTTTTGCCACCCACCAACCCAATGTATATTGTATATGCGGCTCAATATCACATGTGTTTCCGGACACAATTACTTGAATGGAAGTTACTGCAGACTTTTGTGTTGTTGTGTGTGTGTGTCATCTCCTGGAATGATGCTTCATCTTCTCTCTCTCTCTCTCTCTCGCTCTCGCTTATCTTTCCTCCTATGTCTCGGGAGCTGTGCCTCCCGTCACGGATATCTTTCTCTGTGAGTCAACACGTTGCAGGACAAACACGGGGCTGCCGCTCGCTTACTGTGCCACGTGGCACTGGCACCGCTCTCGGCCACCCGCTCCAGTCAGGAGCTGGCGACGACCAGTTAGGGCTTCTTTGGCACTAGGAGAAAACGCCTAGTTCTCACGATGTGTCCAGCGCATATTGGGTGGACGCCCCTCACAGCTGAGTCGCCACCTTAACAACTGTAACATCGTTACAGTTGTTAAATTCAGAGTCTTAAACTATGGAGGAAACAACCTGTACAAGTTGTTACAATGACGGATGGACTAAACAGGTGTACATCAGTCTAAATAAAACTACTTTTTTATTTAGTGACATTTAGTGACATTTACCTTACAAATTGAAATGTGATATGTATTGGACAAATTTAGTTTACCATTAGAGCACTTACTGACATTATTACCATTAGAGCACATATTGGCTAAGACAGATATTGACACACATTACATGACAAAAATTGGAGGTAAAGACAATTTAAAGAACTAAAATAATAATTTTATAAAGTTATAAATGTTCACATCCTTAGCATTCTTCACCAACAGATTGTAAAGTTATCCCGGACCAAAGTGACTCCCAGACACACACGTCATGTTACATAGATCCGTCTTCAATAGCACTCAAGATGCCTGTCAGTAAGCCGTGTCTCCGAAATTGTAGTTCATTCATCATTCCAAATATCCAACTGGGGACGTCTCCCTGCTGTCTCTGCTGACTAGTTTATCCTATCCTGCAGCCTGCTGCACCATTACGTACATCAGTTACAGGCAGATACTGTAACATTTCAGGGTACCTCCAGGTAGGGGGAAGTGAGTGGTCACGGGGTGCCGAGGGTTGTACAAGCTTTACAACATCAGTTAATTGATATTCCTCACTATCATCTTTCCTATGGGGTCTTTGCCGGTGTCTTGCTGGGGGTCAACCTAGACCCCAACACCAGCTGCGTTGGGTTAAGGGACCCAACGGTGACAGTGACGTGAGGGCAGAGCCCAGATGCCAGGAACGACCTGGATCAGGCAGAACGAGGGCTGGTGAGAAGGCGGGTTCAGGTGACAAATTACCACAACAAGTGTTCCTGAGATTCAATATATATACCTTGGGTTGAGGACGACCTCGTACCGCTTTGGAACTCATGAATAAAAAAAACACTGGGCCGCCATGATCGTGATACTTGATATTGATCTCGTAAGTGCACTCTTAAGTTTATTGTAAATCCCAGTCCATGAGAGCGGTTTCTGGCTCAGTAAGCCACAATGTAGGACAGAAAACAAGAGATGCTTTTCCACCCATAGGGTTATAAACCCATGGGACCGCCTACCCATCGAAGCCGGATTGACAAAATATTACTGCGATTCAAGATCAACCTCAATAAAATCATAAGGACAGATAGAGGGGACTTTTGACAAGCCGCCCGCTTCTTGTCCTCGTCGACGCCACTAGGGAGATAGTGGACCTAAGGTAAATTCAGTAAATTCTATTCTTCATGTCATACTCACACCAGTGAGGAGTGAGGTCCTCGCCTATAAGCAGCCGGGCACGCCAGGTCCATCGGGAGACATCTCCTGTCCACGAGGCTAACCATAGCCCGTGCTTCTTGCCCAGCTCCTGTGCCAGGTAAGTTACGGGCTCACCATAGCCCGTGCTACTTGGAACTTGTTCCGAGAAGCTGACTCTATAACAACATGGGACATACCTGGTGAGGGGGGGGGAGGGAATTATCAGGAGAAAGTGACAAGCGATATAGTAGAGACAATAAGGACTATATTGCTCTTGGAAGGGGTCAGGATAAGGGTTTGGGATGGGACGCGGGGAAGGATTGGTGCCCAACCACTTGAAAGGTCGGGGATTGAACGCCGACCTGCATAAAGCGAGACCGTCGCTCTACTGTCCAGCCCAAGTGGTTAGACCATACCCGGAGAGGGTTCCGGGAGTTTTTCTACTCCCCGAACAAGAACTTTTATAAGTGCCTCTTGAATACATCCAACTTTTTTCCGGTAATATTTCTAATGCTTGCTGGGGGAGGGGGGGGGGTGATATTGAACAGCCGTAGACCTCTGATGTTCAGAGGACCTCTACTCCTCACTGGTTCTATTCTGCATTTCCTTCTGTATCCTTCGCTCCAGTATGTTGTTATTCTATTGTACAAATTTGGGACCTGACCTCCCAGTCTTCTATGTATATATTATTTGATACCTCTCTCTCGTCTCTTTTTCAGAAGAATACATTTTGAGAGCTTTGAAACGGTCCCAATAATTTAGGCGTTTTTTCTTTTTTATGCGTGCCGTATATGTTCTCTGTAGTCCTTCTATTTCAGACATCTCTCCTGCTCTGAAAAAGGAAGCGGAGTAATAAAGAGCAGTAATAAAGACGAGGCAGCGCAAATTATTTAAATAGTATTAGCATTGCTGTGAGATTTGAACTTTCTCATAATCCATCCTATCATTTTCCTGGCCGCTGCTATAATTGCTCGGTTATGTTCACTAAATGTCAGGTCGTCAAACATCATAATTCCCACATCTTTTACATTCTTCTACGAATAAGAAGAATTTACATTCTTTCCTTCTATGAATAAGTCTGACTGTGTTCTCTACCCTGTGTTTCGTTAACGGTCCTCGTTTCCACAATACTCAATCAAGTACCTGGAACTTATCACCAATAAACATCATGTTATTTTCCGTTGCCCAATCGAAGACTATTAATATCGGCTTTTTCAGTGTCTTCAGAGGAAATTTTTATGCTGATTTTTGTATCATCTGGAAAGGATGACACGAAGCCTCTTCCCTGCTGAAGAAGTGGACAGTTGCCAGATATGATCTACAGCTCTTGGGTCTCGACTCTCAGCCCTCAATTAGCTTTATTATGGGTTCCGGAGCCTGTTGGTCCCCGTCTTTTCTACATTTAAAGATGTATAGAGTTTGCTTCTACCATGCCACTTCTTGGTACATTCCTTTTTGTTCGTTATCCTGACATTGAAATAATTCTTTCTAATGGCTTCGTGGTTCATTTGAGTATGTTGTTTCCATCTGTGTCCCCTAATTCATGTACTACCCCCCCTGCTATATAGTATGTACTTATCTGCTCTTTGTATTTCCCAGTGTGTTTTGTAAGTGATAATCATGTCTTAACTTATTCTTCTCTCTTCCAGTGACGTAAGGTTTAATTATCTTAGTTTTCCTTGTAGCTCATACCTCTCAGCCCCAGGACTAGTCTGGTGATATCCCTCTGAAGTTTCTCCAGCTTCGCTTTGTGTCTAACGCGTTAAGGACTGAACACTGGTGCCGCATATTCCATTATTGGTCTGATAATAATGCCACAAAAGATCCCGAGCGAATCATTGTTTAAATTCCTAACTACAGTTCTTATATTCGCCAGTCGAAAAGCTAATTTGGATGAATTAACGCATTTCTTAGTGAGGATAGATTGGACAGATTTAACGAAAGAGTTGGGCTGTTCTTGGGATGTGATGTGAACCTGGCAATGGGTGATGTGACAATGGATTACATTGTACATTCAAGTTATAACTTGATCTAAGATATTGTAAGAAAAGCCTCGGAACATAGTATACCTTGTAAATTGGTTAGATCGAATAACGACGACTCCAGATGGATAATAATGGGCCTGGAGAACTTATTGGGTAAAATTAAAACCTTTTGTAAAAAGCTTACGAATTGGAAAGTCAATCTAGAACAATAATTTGTCAAACTAGTTTGAAATATTGAAAAAGAAATAAGGACAGAAAAAACTATGAAGTAGAGTAGGTTAAGATGCATAAAATCATAAAATTTGTCCAGATATATCAAACAAGGAATAGGGAAAATATTGGGCCATTAAATATTGATTTACGTCAAGTAATTGATAATAACAAAGGAATTAGTATTTCATTATATATTTTCTCACTATTTACTGGAAAAGAACTTTACATCTTGCCAAAAGCAGCACAAATCTATGTTGGTGGTGAAGAGGGCAGGTTGACTAGTTTTTACAAAAATAGAAACATTAAAGCAAAACATGTCCCCAGGGCCAGGTGAAGTGTTTGTCATGGTGTTGGTGTTTAAAGTCTGTAAAGAAAAGTTCAGTGAGCCCTTCTCTTGCATACTTATTAAATCAATCGAGCAGGGTACAGGTATCGTGGAGGGTTGCTACTGTGGTACAGATTTTTACGAAGGGAGATAGATAGATCACAATGCATAGAACTATCGGGCAATTAGCTTTGTCTATTGTGCGTAGATTGCTCGAATCGATAAATGCAAAACCCACTTGTCTACATCTCAAAAAAACGTGAATAATTTCTGATTATCAACATGGTTTTAATAAGGGCCATACATGTTTGACAAGTTTGCCCTCATTCTATTCCAGCGTATTTGAGGCCGTTAATAGGGAAACGTATTGTGTCGTTATGTACCTTGACATTAGTAAAGATTTTGATAATGTGCTTTACGAAAGACAATACAAAGATAGAGGCTCCGATATTTAGGGTACTATCTTAAGTTGGATAAGGGCATGAAGCCTTAGAGCCTCCTGAAGCCTTAGAGCCTCCTGAAGCCTTACATAAGCCTTGGGGGTCTTGAATAAAAATTGGACTGGCTTCAGGAGACTTTCTGTGATTCGGTTGTAAGACTTTTACAATGTCAGTGGTGGTCTAGTGGTAGAGTACGCGACTAGTACTGTCTTGGTCGCAGGTTCGCGTCGCCTCGCAGCTCCGGTGGATTTTCTCATTGGTGTATATATCACGTTAGTGTGATTTTTACGTGTGTACATGAAAAGGAGATATTAATATGGCATTAAATATATCAACACAAAATCGAACACGAAACAATGGATATAAATTGGAAGCTTAGATTTAGGAAAGACCTGGGTAAATACTGGTTGGAATATAGAGTTGTTGATTCAGGAAACAGATTACGGAGTAATATAATCAATCACTTGACTGTTTCAACCATAGGTCTCGGCTGGATATAAACAGCGGCTGCCTCGTATGGGTCAATACAATTTTCCCAATGTCTAAATTCATTAGTACCAAATTCAACTTGTCTATTGCGTCAACGTATGTACCATGGTTCACATTGTTACTATAAGCACTATCTAAAAAGGAGGACGGGCAAGTCCTGGAAGAATCTTTTGTCCAAGTTACTGAGGGTTACATGTACGTTGACCAGTCGGCGTTCAATCCCCGACCGTCCAAGTGGTTGGGGCACCATTCCTTCCCCCGTCCCATCCCAAATCCTTATCCTGACCCCTTCCCAGTGTTATATAGTCGTAATGGCTTGGCGTTTTCCCTTGATAATTCCTTCCTTCCTTCAGAACAGTGAGTACTTGTCAGTCCTCCTCCTCCTCTGACGCAGAATCTCTTCCTCTCCCAACTTCCTCACACTCTACTGCTATATGGGGGGGGGGGGGTCTTCGTCAGGTCAGACGGAGCCACAGCGTGGACAACAGAGGTGGTTTGGTAGCCTCGTGCTGGGGTTGGTAGCCTCGTGTTGGGGTTGGTAGCCTCATGCTGGGGTTGGTAGCCTCATGCTGGGGTTGGTAGCCTCGTGCTGGGGTTGGTAGCCTCGTGCTGGGGTTGAGAGCCTCGTGCTGGGGTTGGTAGCCTCGTGCTGGGGTTGAGAGCCTCGTGCTGGGGTTAGTAGCCTCGTGCTGGGGTTAGTAGCCTCGTGCTGGGGTTGAGAGCCTCGTGCTGGGGTTGGTAGCCTCGTGCTGGGGTTGAGAGCCTCGTGCTGGGGTTAGTAGCCTCGTGCTGGGGTTAGTAGCCTCGTGCTGGGGTAGCCTCGTGCTGGGGTTGAAATGTGCTTTTGAGTCTATTTTCTTACAATTGTGATGCCGGCTTTACTATTATTGATCACCACCACGCCAGGATAATACAATGCATTTGCTACTGAGAGGTCAATATTTTCATTAAGCCATACCATTAAACAAATAAATAATTCGACGCTAGTAAATCACTCTTAACAGATATTTCCCATAAACAACAGCGAAATCACAGGGTGCGGGTGTGTAATAAGCCGTAATGTGTGTGGTGAGGCGAGATTGGTTTCAGTCCAACCCGCCCCCCCCCCCCCGCCTCTGAACCGGTTCAGGACCCTATTCCCCCCTCAGAACAAGTTCATAGCGCTGTGGTCCCCCCCCCCCCCATCTTTGTTTATGGTCATAAACTCGGGCTCCCTGGAGGAGTAATCTTCGGTTGCATTTCACTGGAACCATTATTATTTTTGACTTCGGGTTCGTGGTAAAATGGGCAAGATGTAGTGATTGTACTGGAGCCCTGGGCGTTGATTGGTTGTGGTGTAATGCAGGCTGGCGGGGGAGAGACAGGGGGGCTTGGGAGGCAGGACTGAAGCAGACCTAAAACGTGTTTCATGGCACCTCATCCTCCTGTTACATGGCACTTGCGGTAACCATGTGGGCCGTCGTACATACATTGACATAATGGACAATTATAAAAGCAGAATTTGGGTGAACGGAAAAATATTTTTTTTAGTTCCCCCCCCCCCCGCCAAAAAAAAGTGGGTTCATACACAGGATGACAAAGAAATTATTGAAATACTGAAAAACGGTATGAGAACGTGTTTAGCACTCCAATAAACAGCATGAAAGTAGAAGATTCGGAGAGCCTCTTTATGCGTGATATCCAAACCCCTGATAATATATATAACTGATATCAACACGAACGTTGCAGATTTTGAAAGAGAAATTGACCCCTGGGTCAAGACTCATGAATTCAATATTTATAAAGAAATGCAAAGTGCCAGTAGCACAGGCACTCCTTATTTTGTGGAGGAAGAGCTTTGACACGGAGGAGATACCAGCTGCACTTAAATCAGCAGATTTAAGGCACATTTGCGCCTCTTACACAAGGGGGGGGGGAGTAAAGCATTGGCTAAGAATTATAGACCAGTTGCATTAACGTCCCACATAATGAAAGAGTTTGAGAGAGTGGTCAAGAGTCAGGTCAACAGTTTCATGGAGACCAATGACCTCCATAACCCAGGCGAACATGGATTTAGAGCGGAAAATCGGGCCTCTCGCAGCTACTTCACAACTACTACAAAAATCATTGAGGCATTACAGGGAAAAACAAAATGCAAATTTGGTAAACACGGACTTCGCAAAGGCATTCGATAAATGTGGCCATGGAGTGATAGCATACAAAATGCTAATGCATAACATTGATTAGTGCAGCGTTCACTTGCTAGACAATGGCACGGCACTTTGAGAGCTGTAATGATTGTCTGCCTCTTAATATTAGTAGTCTTGACTATCTCCTCCTAGCCCGGTCCCCAAACTGAACAAGTTTTTTTTATTTATATTTACATGTAAAGCATGCGAAATAAGTATAATAAAACAAAAACACAAAATCCAAAAATGAACAAGTAACGCACAAAATCACTGGCCAGAAGGGCTTACAACAATACACAAACACGTATGACAAGCATAATGTGAAATATAATACACAACAGTACAGAAGGCAAAATACAACATGAAAGGAAATTACAGAAAGAGAACACAGTAAACAACCAGAAAATATCAACACAAAAGCCAGGAATAAACACCCACACGCGCACACAATGACACCCTCCCGAGCACGCAGGCACTGGGAAACAAAACCACATGCACACATACGTAGGGGCCTCGTAGCCTGGTAGATACCGCACAGGGCTCGTAATTCTGTGGCGCGGGTTCGATTCCCGCACGAGGCAGAAACAAATGGGCAAAGTTTCTTTCACCCTGAATGCCCCTGTTACCTAGCAGTAAATAGGTACCTGGGAGTTAGTTAGCTGTCACGGGCTGCTTCCTGGTGTGTGTGTGTGGTGTGGAAAAAAAAAGTAGTTAGTAAACAGTTGATTGACAGTTGAGAGGCGGGCCGAAAGAGCAAAGCTCAACCCCCGCAAACACAACTAGGTGAATACACACTAGAGCAAACACCAATCAAAATAGAAACAAACAAGTAAACAAAAAGCAAAACACAAACAGAAACCAACCACACAGATTGCTCATACTTATTCGGATACTCCGGTGCCGGAAAGCGTAAACAATACGCCTCCTAAAGCAACTGGACGTCATCCGAGACCAAAAGACCAGGAGGCGCAGTTGGCAGAGGCATTAATTCCGGCACACCAACTATAAAATACCAACCCCGCAGAACCCATATGGAGGTAGGGCTCCACGGAACAGGATGCATGCGTTCAATAATTTCAAACTTCAAAGGGTTAGACCTATTACACACTACTCCGGAGGCCAAGATGAGAGGTAAGGGCAGTGTCCGAAGGGGCCGGTCACAGGACGGCGCACGCGGAAGCACACCAGGCTGCGCACAGGACTGTGCACTAGTCCCCACCTCGGGCGCCAACCACAGGACATTGCACCAGCTGGGAACCCCCACGGCGGGCATCTTTCTTCAACACCATCACGATCGATGCCACAGCCCGCACCAGCACCCACACCATCCTGGTCAGGAGCAACCACCCCCCACTGCGGGGTATCCCCTGCAGGTGAAAGAACAGAAGGTAAGTCTGAGACACTGTCATCCGCAACCGCAGACACAGGACCTCCACCACCACCGTCACAGCAGATAGCAACGTACCCGGAACCTCCCTGTCAACGTCGAGTCACAGTCGCCGAAGTCCCCCACATCGACCCAGGCAGAAAGAAGACCGGTGGGAACGCTTGGACTCGGCTGCACACCATCAGAGCCGAATGCGGAGCCAGAAATACGGGCAACTTGGGTGTGGCACACAGACACACGTCTCAGGAAGGCCGCAGCCTCAACCACAGGGGGAACCAGGCCCAACACAGCAAGAGGTCCCGCATCCACCTCTTCCAACAGCACGGCCAGGATACAAGGCGGATAGGGAGACAGGCGCAACAGCCGGAGAAGACGAAGACGGTGATGACATGCGGAGAGCATCTGGAAGAACCACGGAAGTACCAGGAACACCAACCGCCGGAGGATCGGCAATAGCAGCAGGTGTGTCGGACGACACGGGGGATGGGGGTGCAGCAGGTCCTCTGGAAACCCCAAGGGAGCCCCATGAACACTTAACATAAGTGAGATCACCACTACGGTCCAAAAGGGTCAAAGTGCCTTCGCCGTCTGGCAGGGGTAAGGTCTGCTCCTTGTAGCGTAGAAACTCCTGGTACGCCGCCTCCGCTGTAAAGTTGACAATTCCCCGGTGTGCAGACACCAATTCTATACCATAAATATCCACCACAGAGACACGAAGCATGTCACATAACACAAGCTCTACAGCAGGATATCCAGCTCGTCCAAAGAACTCCAGGCCCATGGATTGAGCCTGCACAATTGGGGGGAGAGGTCCCCCCCCCCCCATCAGAAAGGCCACGTCAACACAGACGAGCACCTAACCACCACGCCAGCTGGGCAGGAACTACAGCTCAAGCGGGCACGTCTGCAACCTCTGGCGGCCAAGCCGGCAATCCCAAGCTGAACAAGTAATATATTAGAATATCAGTTTTGAGATTGTCAAAGGAAAGATGAGGGCAATTAAGACTACCTTAAACAGTTATTAACAAGCTATTATGAGGAAAATCTTTATATATACAATACAGAGGATGGTCACTGATTATTCACAATGGTGCCAGCAAATTCCCATTTCCAATCTGCAGGAACGAATGGGTAGAAATGTACCAGTAGCTTATTCACTATTCAAGTTATAACAAGTATTTACTTGGCACAGGTGGCAACATGCAAGTTTTAAAATCCTATACACTATGCAAAATTCTATCTATACCTCGGACTGATGGAGAACTTCCTAACCCTACAACTCACCAACAATGACTGCATAAAGTAACTAAGGGTGTATAGTTGCTTAGGTGTATTATAGCATACTTAGGTGTATAATAGCTGTGAGGAACAGCACACCCAGCCAGTCTGAAGTCCACACAGCAACTGGTGGTGTAACGTCATGCAAGGTGCTGTTGGATTCACTCCCATTTTGTTGCCAGATCATCATAACTCATTCATGAGCACCTTTAACATGTAGAATAACTTCACTATATAGTGACAAGCGATCATCTAAATGATAAACTATGTTGACAATGTTACATTCTCCAGGAATTGGTATTTAATGAAATAAAACAAATCACCTGTATTTGTTCCCCCCCCCTCCCCATCACCTCGGGGAGAGCTGGCAACGCCGCATCAGTTCATCTCTGGTCCTGGTCCACCGGCCAGACAAAACCGTTGCTGGGACATACCTATTTTCAAATTCTTCAAGCTTTCTTAAATTACATTAATTGCATTTCCTTATTAATAACACGACTAAAAACTTGGTTGCTTTGGACTACACTTCATTCTCTGTATGTTAATATTTTCTCTAAATCCATTAATTTACATTGGCTTATAACGATCATTTGCATGTGCTATTGCAACGTAACTAACGAATTCCATAGTGAAATTCATCAGGAAGACGTATTAGCCTTAAGATATCCCCCCTTTCATATGCAAATTTAGTAATATTAAAGCCATGTCAATTTACGTACAGTTTGCCTTTCCTTCGTCAATCCCAATCAACATTTGCATACAGCAAGGTTCATTAGCAACAACATAAATTAATTACTCTCTCCCCAGCATGCAAATTACCGCAGGCAATTTCGAATTTAGTTTGAAGAGCCTAGTCATGGTAGGAGCCTGGCAGGCAGACGCCGGCTGCGGAGGAGTTGGTAAGCATTCTTTCACACCAAGTAAACCAAGGTGCATGTGCTTGTACCCAAGCCAGACTAAACATCATTTAAGCGTATAGAGCAAGTGTAAGGCATCAACTTAACCATCCAACATCTTTCGAAAGTAGTCACTGGGTGTCGTTATCAACCTGCCATTTTCCCATGTATTACCATTCGGTGGGGAAGGGGATAGTACACTAAAGCTCTTTAAGGGGCTAGAGCCAGATCAGTATACTACGTGGAGGTAAGTTAGACTATCACAAGTTGTGACTGGAAGTGGAGTTTGGGTGGCAGTAAGTGAACAGTTCAGTGTGTGAGGAAGTCCTACCACCACTGATGGTCGGCCAACTCACTTGCTTCTCCGATCTTCCAATTCAAGTTGCCGTTGAAATTAGATTACGTCAATAGCTAATTATGGTGTGTCCTGTTATCAGTATTGCATGTCTATCCACCGTTGATGTACTGTGTACTCACCTAATTGTGTTTGCGAGAGTTGAGCTTTAGCTCCTTGGTCCCGCCTTTCAACTGTCAACCAACTGGTGTACAGATTCCTGAGCCACTTGAGCTCTATCATCTCTACATTTGAAACTGTATGGAGTCAGCCTCCACCACATCACTGTCTAGTCAATTCCATCTGTTAACTACTCTGACACTGAAAAAAAAGTTTTTTCTAACGTCCCTGTGGCTCATTTGAGTATTAAGTTTCCACCCGTGACCCCTTGTTCACGTACCACCCGTGCTAAATAATTTATCTTTATCTACCCTGTCAATTCCTCTAATAATTTGTTTAGATGGTGATCATGTCTCCACTAACTCTTCTGTCTTCTAATGTTGAGAGGTTTAGTTTCAGTAATCTTTCCGCGTAGCTCATACCCCTCAGCACGGGGACTGGTCTGGCGACATAGCTCTGAACCTTTTCTAACTTCGTTTTGTGTTTGACAAGATATGGACTCCACTGTGTCAGTGATTGTACGACGAGAAGGTTAAGCAAAAACGTCAGCGCCTGATCAAGTTGAGATCAAGTGTCTCGAAGTTTTGCGCAAGAGAGACCTATAACCTTCCCCAGTTGCAACCTGTTACGTTACATGACTGCAATGTCAGCAACACGGTGGTCAAGATAAGAAGCGTTCTTGCCAGCAGCCAAGAAAACTTATGGTTGTTCTCTGTTGATAACAGCAACATCACGAGGCGACTCTGTAAACTTAATAACTTGATACAGGTATCACGTGTAGGGTGTGACAAAGTGTGTGTATTACGTTGCAAACAAATTGAACAAGCAGCATCGTCTTCATTACATTCGTATGTGCTTTACCTTGACATGTTAGTTCCCTGGGATTACTAGTGCCATTAAAAGGGTCCCTATGTGACACTCATCAATTGCTGTTGTTTTATAAGAAACGGTGTTTAAGAAGGGCCAAGTTCAGTCACTCTGTGTTGTTGAATTAAGATCATTTATTAACGTCCATTCATGACCGAACAAAATTGATCATTGTGCTTAGTGCAAGACTATTCCTTTGTCAGAGGCTAGCATACGAAAAGCACTAGGGTTCATGTTTAAGGCTGAAGTGCTGTTCAGCAGTAAATTGTAGGGGGGGGGGGTTGCACAAACCTTTAGCAGTTTACATCCGACTCCAGCAATTTCTATACCAATTCGTGATAGCTACTTGCAGTTCCTGTTTGATTTACGAGGGTTTGACAGACATCAATATTCGATGGTGGAGAGGAGTCTGTTCCGACTGCCTGAAGAGTAGTCGAGTTCATTGTGCAGTTTAACTACAAGTCATACGAAGAGTGTTATTTTCATGTAGAAGAACTCTGTGGCCTTGTAAATTGTAGAGGAGGCTCTGTGACTTTGTAGGTTATAGAAGAGCTCTGTGACTTTAAAAGTCTGAGAAGCCTTTCAAAACCAGAGCTTTAACTTAACTACATTAGCCTTTCTGGCCAGCCACCTATTTGAGAGACAAGCCAGGGTGTTAAAGTGATTATATAAGTGGGAGTTGCGTGGTGACCACCGGCCGGGTCGGACGCTCCTGAGGTCTCTCCGCACTGGCTAGTGTTTACGTTGGGTGATTGCTGGTTTGCCCTGCTGGTGGTGGTTTGCCACTGTCAGGGTGACGTGTGACTTAGCCATGGGGTCTTCTCGCCCCCCAGTGAAGAGGACGTTGTCGGCTGGTCTGGCATTTACGGTGCCTGTGGACCATCCATTGGTTGGTGTCGCCCTGGTGGACGTGCTTCATGTGCAGCTGTCGGACCTGGTGGGCATCCAGCTGCTTCAGGGCAACCGTGCTGTGGTCAAGTTCCACCTCCAGGCTGCCTTTCAGGCGTTTCTCAAGCGGTGTGAGGGGCGTGTTTACCCTCTCCCTGATACTGCTGGCTCCGTTAAGGTGGTGAATCTTAGTGTCACCTTGACGTCTGTGGCGGTGCATGGTGCCCCCTTCGAATTTCAGGACGACTTTTTGACCTCCTGTTTCGAACGGTTTGGGACAGTGTTAAGTGTTCGTTGGAACACGGTCGTTGCCGGGCACTGTGTTGGTATGCTTGACGGCTCCCGCACCCTGACAATGTCGCTGAAGTGTAGTGTACCGTCGTCGATGTCCGTGTTGGGGTACACGCTCCGCTGCCAGTATCGGGGTCAACCGCGTACCTGTTATCGGTGTGGTCACGAGGGTCATCTGGCTGCAGCGTGCGACGTGGGAGCAACTGGTCGGGTGCATGTTTTTCGTGCGGAGGATTTTCAGCCCCTGTTGCGTTCGGACGGTTCTGAGGATGGAGTGGGTGCTGTGCCTGAGGCGCCTGCTTGCCTGTCTGCTGCTCCCCCTGTTGAGGCGAGTTCTACGACCTGTGCGACACATCTGGTGCCTGCTGTGGCCCCTGGGGCTGTTGAGTCGGTGTGTGTGGGTGTCGGGCCGTCGCCTGAGCTGCGTGTTGTGCAGGATGTCCCGGTGGAGGTCCATGTCCCGCCCCCACCTGTGGATGTGATACCGGCTCCCGGGGACGCGGGTTCTGCTGTGTTGGAGGGGGTGCTTCAGCAAGGTGAGGTGCCTGCCGTGTCTGTGTGTGTTGACGACTGTCGTTCTGCTCTTTCCATCCCTGTGCAGAAGCGTCGGTGTTCTGAGGCTGTGTCCCAGGATGATGTGGACAGTGTGGGTGATGTGGCCTCTGTGGACTCTTCGGACGGTGCTGGTGTGGCCTGTGTGGATGTGAAGATGGTGGCCGTGCCTGCGGAGCGGCCTGCTGGGAGTGGTGTGGTGCGGCCTGTCTCGAAGCGTTCGCGGCGGGCTCGGAGTGTGTCTCCCCTTCGTGGTGTGCCTTGGGAGGAGGTGGGGGAGTATGGTGATCTGGGGCCCCCCACCGAGGATGTTGGTGCTGTGAGGGCCTCCGAAGTTGCTACCTGTGCCTCTCCTCCTGCGTCTCCTGCTGTTGGATCTCCGCAGTGGGGGGTTGTCCCTGATGATCGGGACCTCGTCGTGATGTTGCGGAAAGATGTGCGCCGGGGGGCCTCGGGTCCTTTGCCCGGTGGTGGGGTCGGTGACGCACCTGCATCCCCTGCTGTATCCCCTCCTTCCTTGCTCCGGTCTGGGGATTGTCTGGTCCCGTCTGCTGGGGTCGTGCCCTGTGAGGGTCCGGAGTTGGGCCCTTATCGAGATGCCTGGGTGCTTCCGATCCCGTGTTGCTCGTCCACTATCTGGGTGTCGCGGGTGAAGGAGTTTGTGTATCGGGTGCCGGATAGGATGTCTCAGCCGAGGGCGTCGCCTAGTGGCCGGCTGCCCAATGACGAGTGGGTGTTTTGGGAAGCGTACTGCTTGCGCTTTCCGATATACAAGTTTCCGGAGAAGTATTAGTTCCCGTCTTCCTCACACTGCTACGCCGTGCGTGGTGACCACGACGCCCCGCCCCCCGGTGCGGGGTGTCTCCCTCTGACATTCGACTCTGTTTTCGCCGCCTCTCCACTCTCTACGGCCCATCACGTCTACCGCTTTTGACTTTCTTCTCATTCTAACCGTCAACGCATCTCCTTACGTCTGTCCTGGTGCAGTCATCGGGAGGGTTCCCCCTTCATGCAAACTGCACCTATTCTCAAGAAGAAGATTATATAAGTATTTGAGTGAAGTGGTGCGATGACGGTGTGATGGCTAGTTCACGTTTGGCAAATTTCGGATGGAGTTCGAAACTGCAAATTTTGAAATTATTTTCCTGGATGGTAAACCAATCCTGGAAACAGCCCGTCCTCCAAACAAAAACCCAAATACCATTCCATGCACCCGCCAAACCCCCTGTTTATGCAACCCGTCCTCGACTCAAGTCCATTACATCCAGCGGTCGACCCATTTTTTCAAATATAAATTAATATTATAATATATTAGCATATTGTGCATATATAGGCATAGGTTAGGTTAGGTGTTTAGGATCTGTTGGCGATTATTTATATTTGTAGTACGTGGGTGAAGCATTTACAGCGTTGTGGTTCGAACAAAATTGGTCAGTGAAGCACTTGCTTCCAAAGTGTTCGAACGTCATCAGTTGTGAGTCGTGTGTAAACCGTTTTTCATTCATAAACAGGGGGTTTGGCGGGTGCATGGAATCACTTTTGGATCTTTGTTTGGAGGACGGGCTGGATGGCTAGTTCCGCAAATTTCAGATGGAGTTCGAAAATGCAAATTTCGAATTTATTTCCCCTGGATGGTAAACCAATCCTGGATATGCAAATCTTTACATATAATATATCAACACGTTGTCGCATACCCCATTATTACTGAGCTAAAGGTATTTATAAACAGTTTGTTATCAAACATCACAAAAACAGTAGAAATGTTGAACAGTTGCCATCAATAGTGAGCGAAGGGAAGTATAGTAGTTTACTTGCTATAATTGTAGCCTCATTCTGGTGTTGGATCTTCCCTGTGTCACCGCTGGTAGTTGTTGCCCTCGTCGTAGTGCGCCAAGTGCATCTCTTCTGTTGTTCGGCCTCGGTCTTGTTAATGCAACTGTTGGGCCATTGTGTGTGTGCGTGGATACCGCACTCAGAACTGTGTGCCCTGTACACAAGGTTGTGTGATACCAGTGTGTGTACTCACCTATTTGTACTTGCGGGGGTTGAGCTCTGGCTCTTCAATCCCGCCTCTCAACTGTGAATCAACTGGTGTACAGGTTCCTGAGCGAACCTGTGTGGGGTTCCTGTGTGTATGTACTCACCCATTTCCACTCACTTATTTGTTCCTGCAGGATCGAGCATTGACTCTTGGATCCCGCCTTTCTAGCCATCGGTTGTTGACTCCTGTCCCATCTCCCTATCATATCTAGTTTTAAAATTATGAATAGAGTTTGCTTCCACAACACACGTGTGTGTGTGTATACATAACAAAATGTTCACCAAGGTAAGTTTATCATTGAAATGTGTTTCCTTGTGAATGTGATGCAGAGGTCCTCCACCATCAGTACACACCAGGACAGTAATGATCGGAAACGAAATCCGGTATTAAACCCATCAACCAAGATGATGATAAAGATTGCCGCCAGTTCTTTAATTAACTCATTTAAGTAGTATATGGTTATTGTATACGAGAACCTGAAGCCTGGTTATGTGGCACTGCCACACCATGGGAACATCCCATGGTGTGGCAGCGCGTCTAGGAACACCCAACGCATATAGATTCGAACCCTCATCAAGGCTCTTGTGGATTTGTTCATTATCAGTGTGGTTAGCGCTGACATTAGTCCACCTCTCTTGGTCCAAAGGAACATATTTGGATAGCAAACCTTCCCTTCACGAATCGTTGAGATTCTCTCCTTATATATCAAGACTTGATATGTACAGAATGTCAACTTAGACTCAGGAACAAATCCTCGTCTCAAAATGAAAATATAAATGGGGAGAAAAAATGGGTTAGTTGACAGGCCACAAGAAATTGTTCTTCAGCAGAAGGTACACATGCCGTGAGGTGAAGGGGGCGGACACACAGACCGGCTGTCCTGTGCTAAGTCTTCTTTGGAAGAGACACTTGCCACATTGACAGGGCTGAAGCAGTAGTGGTGAGATGTCAACAGAGGAAAAACTCTGGCAAACACTTACACACGTTAACGGGGTGACAAGGGAGTATATGTGGACTCCGGCAAGGCTATTGGACCTGGCCAGTTAAGGGTGTGGCTCGGGCCAGACTGTTGGACCTGGCCAGTTAAGGGTGTGGCTCGGGCCAGACTGTTGGACCTGGCCAGTTAAGGGGTGTGACTCGGCCCAGACTGTTGGACCTGGCCAGTTAAGGGTGTGGCTCGGACCAGACTGTTGGACCTGGCCAGTTAAGGGTGTGGCTCGGGCCAGACTGTTGTACCTGGCCAGTTAAGGGTGTGGCTCGGGCCAGACTATTGGACCTGGCCAGTTAAGGGTGTGGCTCGGGCCAGACTGTTGGACCTGGCCAGTTAAGGGTGTGGCTCGGGCCAGACTGTTGGACCTGGCCAGTTAAGGGTGTGGCTCGGGCCAGACTATTGGACCTGGCCAGTTAAGGGTGTGGCTCGGGCCAGACTGTTGGACCTGGCCAGTTAAGGGTGTGGCTCGGGCCAGACTGTTGGACCTGGCCAGTTAAGGGGTGTGGCTCGGGCCAGACTGTTGGACCTGGCCAGTTAAGGGTGTGGCTCGGGCCAGACTGTTGGACCTGGCCAGTTACGGGTGTGGCTCGGGCCAGACTGTTGACCTGGCCAGTTAAGGGTGTGGCTCGGGCCAGACTGTTGGACCTGGCCAGTTAAGGGTGTGGCTCGGGCCAGACTGTTGGACCTGGCCAGTTAAGGGGTGTGGCTCGGGCCAGACTGTTGGACCTGGCCAGTTAAGGGTGTGGCTCGGGCCAGACTGTTGGACCTGGCCAGTTAAGGGGTGTGGCTCGGGCCAGACTGTTGGACCTGGCCAGTTAAGGGGTGTGGCTCGGGCCAGACTGTTGGACCTGGCCAGTTAAGGGGTGTGGCTCGGGCCAGACTGTTGGACCTGGCCAGTTAAGGGGTGTGGCTCGGGCCAGACTGTTGGACCTGGCCAGTTAAGGGTGTGGCTCGGGCCAGACTGTTGGACCTGGCCAGTTAAGGGGTGTGGCTCGGGCCAGACTTCGGGATATGAACACTGCCTCCCTGGCATACGGTAGTGAGAGAAGTCTATGGCCATGTGTTTGTGTGCCTGATGCATCTATATAAAGGAAGGGACTAGCGGGAAAAATTGCCAAGCCATTACGACTGTGTAGCACTTGAAAGGGATTAGGATTTAGGATGGGACGGGGGGAAAGGAATGGTGCCCAACCACTTGGACGGTCGGGGATTGAACGTCGACCTGCATTATGCGAGACCGTCGGTCCAGCTCTAGTGGTTGGGCGATATATCGACAAGAGAGATATATCCAAGGTTGGAGGCACAAAACTTTACACGATGATTTGTGATTGTATGACGAGTGTCATAGAGTAAATTAGGGTCGGACACCCATACCCCCCCTTAAGAAGGAGCGGTTCCTATTTCGAATGCTAGCAACTGCTATCAAGGCTGAAATGTGGGTTTAATTGTACAGTGTGTTTCAAGTGTTTTTTAAAGCCGTTTATGAAGTTAAGTAAATATCGATAATGTTGATTCAACTTCGAAAACCCTGATTCAGAAACATTGAGACATGTCAGTCATCTATAACGACCCCCCCCCCCTGGCGATCTTCATGTCAGAAATGAAATTGATATGTAGTTTTCCAAGCTTTATTTGCTTAGCAGTTTCTTGAGTACAATGTAACAATATATATTCTGAGAGGGGAGAGGAGGGGGGGGGACAAAGGAGAGGGGGTGGGGAGAAAGATTGTGACGGGGGAAGGAGAGGATGAGAGGGGGAATATTGGGAGACCGGGAAGAGGTGAGGGGGGGGGGATCAGGAAAGGGTGTGGATAGGTGTGAGAGTGGAATGTTGGGAAGAGAGAGGAAGGGTGGGGGATTGGGAAGGAGGAGAGAGAGAGAGGAGAGAGATGAGAGAGAGAGAGAGAGAGAGAGAGGAGAGAGAGCAGAGAGAGAGAGAGAGAGAGAGAGAGACGAGAGAGATGAGAGAGGGTTGAGAAGATTGGGAGAGAAAGGGGGGGGGGTACCCGGGCAAGAGGCAGGTACTCTTCCTACTCTACATAAAATAGTGTCTTGTCTGTCTGCCCAAAATTGGAGGCCAGGCACTAGAGGCTAGCCTCACCCAACTTTTCAAGATGACCGGTGGAGGGAGGGGACTGTCATAGACAGTCAGGGTTCCCCCCCCCCCCCCGATAAGATCGGCTCCTATTTTCACACCCAGCAGCCCCTATCGTCAGAAATTACGGCTTAGTTTTCCAGAGATTTTCAACAGTTTTTTTCAGCTGTTGCTACAATGTTGCATCAAAGTAACAACAATAACAATGATTAGTAATGTCTTCTCACAGACATATTAACAGGATAAAAACTCACACTTGTGTATTTGTGAAATTTATGTAAGGAAATTACACCAAGTCTCCCCACTCTCCTGAGTGTTTGTCCAGGTGTGAGTGTGTGGTGAGGACACACTTACCTCTCACGTCTAATGAGGCTGCTATCCTTATAGTTATTTCAAATTTACTACTCAGAACGAAATATCCATGTAGTATGTGGGCCTGCGGGCCGCTCCAAGCAATAGCTTAGTGGACCAAACTCAAACAAGTCAGGCCGGCTTGGGGAGTAGAGAGAACTCCCAGAGCCCCATCAAGCAGAAATCAAGCAGCACGAGCTATAGTGAGCCCGTAAAGGCTGCTATCCCCGGGTCCAGTCCTCTTAGCCTTCTTGACCTGACCAGATCACCATATTCCCGACTGCCAATGTACCTGCGGTAATGTCTTCTACGGTAATATTTTCACGTGCTTCTCAGTAATCCGTTATTCTGGTACTGGAGTTGTTGTTAATAGTGGTGCGCATCTCGGCTGGTATCCCTCGCACCCTCTCCCATACTCCGAGTAAGGAGGCTAATGGGACTGTTTTCATTCGTGCAGATTATTGAGATTAATTTTAGTTCACTCGGAATCATTTTCCTAGTAAAGGTATCCTGGGAAGTAAAGCTTTTGTTGCACCCAGCGAATAAGTACATCGAGTATATATATTAGAACCCCTTCCAGCTACCCCTTGTCTTTCTAATATCTACAACCACCACCACCGACCTACCCCACCACAACCACCACCACCACTCCTACCTCCCACACCACAACAACCACCACACACTACCCCCACACCACAACAACCACCACCACCTACCTCCCCATCTACCACAAAACACCACCACCTACCCCACACCACACACCACCACCACCCTAACCCACACACACACCACCACCACCTACCCCTCACCACAACACCACCACCACCTACCCCCACACCACAACAACACACCACCAACCACCACCTACCCCAGCATACCACAACCACACCACCACCAACTACCCCACACCACAACACTCACCTACCACTACCACCACACCACAACAACCACCACCACCTACCCCTCACACACAACAACAACCACCTCCACCTACCCCCACACCCGACAACAACAAAACACCACCACCAACCTACCCATCACAGCACACAACACCACCACCACCTACCCCCCACACACAACAACAACACCACCACCACCTACCCCTCACCACAACAACACACCACCACCACCACCTACCCTCACCACAACACCACCACCACCACCACCTACCCCCTCACCACAACAACACCACCACCACCACCTACCCCTCACCACAACAACCCACCACCACCACCTACCCCCCTCACCACAACCCACCACCACCACCTACCCCCTCACCACAACACCACCACCAACTACCCCACACCACAACACCACCACCACCTACCCCACACCACAACCACCACCACCTACTCCACCACACAACACCACCACCACCTACCCCTCACCACAACAACAACACCACACCACCTACCCCCACACCACAACACCACCACCACCTACCCCTCACCACAACAACAACACCACCACCACCTACCCCACACCACAACACACCACCACCTACCCCTCACCACAACACCACCACCACCTACCCCCTCACCACAACACCACCACCACCTACCCCCACACCACAACACCACCACACCTACCCCTCACCACAACACCACCACCACCCTACCCCACACCACAACACCACCACCACCTACCCCACACCACAACCACCACCACCTACCCCCACACCACAACCACACCACCAACCACCTACCCCCACAACCACAACACCACCACCACCTACCCCACCACCACAACAACACCACCATCTACCCACACCACAACACCACCACCACCTACCCCACAACACAACCACCACCACCTACTCCACCCACAACCACCACCCACACCACCTACCCCACACCACAACACCACCACCACCTACCCCCACACCACACACCACCACCACCTACCCCCACACCACAACACCACCAACCACCTACCCCCACACCACAACACCACCACCACCTACCCCACACCACAACACCACCACCACCTACCCCCACACCACAACACCACCACACCAACCCCCACCACCACAACAACACCACCATCTACCCCACACCCAAACACCACCACCACCTACCCCACACCACAACCACCACCACCTACTCCACACCACACACCACCACCACCTACCCCACACCACAACCACCACCACTACTCCACACCACAACACCACCACCTACCCCCACACCACAACACCACCACCACCTACCCCCACACCACAACACCACCACCTACTCCACACCACAACACCACCACCACCTACCCCACACCACACCACCACCATCACCTACCCTCACAACACAACACCACCACCTACTCCACACCACACCACCACCACCTACCACAACAACACCACAACTGCAACACCACAACACCACCACCACCTACCCCACACCAACCACAACACCACGTACCCCACACCACAACCACCACACAATCCCTGTATAAAGAACAATGTTCAACCATTTCTCTCTATGTTCACCGGTAATGCTTCAATATATCAAGCAGTCAATTTACGATCAAAGACCTGTAGCCAACATGTGCCTTCATGGAGGCCAGAAAGCGGGTGTTTTACAGCCGTAAACACCCGAGATAATCGCACCAGACTTTACCTCAGCCGGAGTGTTGTGGTCGCAGAGCTTTTTGGGGTCAGCATTCACCAAAGATTAACAGTGCCTATTTACGAAACCCGTAGATCTTTCCTCGATCATAGCTTTGTCGGTATTTATGAAATGGTTTACGAGCTGGAGGTGCTGCGAGGCCGTCGTTGAGCGTAAGGTTGTTGTGGTCGTAAACCACCTCGTAGTGCGTCATGAGATCGTAAATTGTTTAATAATCCAAACTGAGATGAGGCAAGATGGACAGGTTTCGTAAGTGCTTGATGAAGCCCGGTCCTTAGTTGTCGAGGGTGTCGTGTTGATACCTACACGTACATGGATGTACACATCACGTACACAACACGTACACGGACGTACACATCACGTACACCAACACGTACACGGACGTACACAACACGTACACGGATGTACACATCACGTACACAACACCGTACACGGACGTACACATCACGTACACAACACGTACACGGATGTACACATCACGTACACAACACGTACACGGATGTACACATCACGTACACAACACGTACACGGACGTACACATCACGTACACAACACGTACACGGACGTACACATCACGTACACAACACGTACACGGACGTACACATCACGTACTTGGTTAACTTGAAATTCAGACAAGAGCGGGATCGTTAGTGGTTTGAAAACGTGGTTGTTGGTATATATGGAGCAGGTTATTGGTAATAGTGGATCGATGTTTTCATGACATACGTACAGCAGTTTGGAGTTATACAGGAGTTATAATGGACAGGAACTGCCTCCTATGAGCCATTAAATCTTCTGCAATTTCCTCCATTCCTATGTTCTCCATACAGTTGTTCTTGATTAATGACAGAAAACTGAGTTTTCTTTTTTTTTTTCCGGGCGAGTCTGCAATTTATTTCGACATTTGGGCCAGAAAAGTTGACTTTAGGCAGCCGATGAGTCACCATAACGTGGCTGAAGTATGTTGACCAGACCACACACTAGAAGTTGAAGGGACGACGACGTTTCGGTCCGTCCTGGACCATTCTCAAGTCGCTTGTGAAAGGAGATATCAAAGGAGATATACACAATTGGGACAAGGGAGCAGATCATAACTGGTCCACTGTGGCCTACCTGAAGAAGCTACCAAAGGTCTCTCACTCCATAACTGCAAGAGAGGAATAGCGAATTAAGATGCATCCTTCAGCAAGATGATTCGCCGGCACCTGATGCTCTCGCAGTGTGATACATACACACACTGTGATGATACATACACAGATTTGAAGGTGACAGCGGCTGAGAGAGCCTAAAACAAGGGTCAATCTCATGTGCTGAGGTGGATGGAGGCCGACGTGTGGTGGTGTGGTACCTTCACTGTGAAAGTACCATGTCTACCTTATACAGGCACGGTACCAGGCACTCCCACACTTGGTACATACGTAGGTGTGATATTACTGTGCATTTGACGAGAAGCGTTGGAGAACTACTGGACCATTAGCCACAGTGTGTGGGGTGAACTACTGGACCATTAGCCACAGGGTATGGGGAGAACTACTGGACCATTAGCCACAGGGTATGGGGAGAACTACTGGACCATTGACCACAGTGAATGGGGTGAACTACTGGACCATTAGTCACAGTGCATGGGGAGAACTACTGGACCATTAGCTACAGTGTATGAGGAGAAACTACTGGACCATTAGTCACAGAGTATGGGGTGAACTACTGGACCATTAGTCCACAGTGTATGGGGGTGAACTACTGGACCATTAGTCACAGTGCATGGGGAGAACTACTGGACCACTAGTCACAGTGTATGGGGAGAACTACTGACCATTAGTCACAGTGTATGGGGAGACTACTGGACCATTAGTCACAGTATATGGGGTGAACTACTGGACCATTAGTCACAGAGTATGGGGAGAACTACTGGACCATTAGTCACAGAGTATGGGGTGAACTACTGGACCATTAGTCACAGTGCATGGGGAGAACTACTGGACCATTAGCTACAGTGTATGAGGAGAACTACTGACCATTAGTCACAGTGTATGGGGGTGAACTACTGGACCATTAGTCACATTGTATGGGGAGAACTACTGAACCATTAGTCACAGTGTATGGGGTGAACTACTTGGACCATTAGTCACAGTGTATGGGAGAACTACTGAACCATTAGTCACAGTGTATGGGGAGAACTACTGGACCATTAGCCACAGTGTATGGGGGTGAACTACTGGACCATTAGCCACAGAGTATGGGGTGAACTACTGGACCATTGACCACAGTGTATGGGGTGAACTACTCTGGCC
>WNGS01164858.1:4821826-4832963 GCA_020271785.1 Procambarus virginalis | reverse complement strand
CCTTCGGCAGACACAACTATCACAAGCAAGGAAAATAAGCCTAAGCAGGGAGATCGAAGAAATCGAACAAACGTTGAAGCGATCATATGAGTCTGAGGAAATGGAATTGGAACAGAGAGCTATACAAGAGATAAGGAAAATCCGAAATATTTTTTCACATACGCTAAATCAAAATCCAAAACCTCGACCAGTATTGGACCGTTAATTACAAATGAAGGTACGTACACAGAGGACAACAAAGAGATTAGTGAAATTCTAAGAAGCCAGTATGAGGCTATGTTTAGCACACCAATTAACAACATGAAAGTTGATGACCCAGACAGCTTCTTTATGAATGACATTCAAGCTGCAGATAATATAACGGATATTACCACAAACTCGGAAGACTTTGAAAGAGAAATTGACAATATGCCCATGCACTCAGCCCCTGGGCCTGACTCATGGAATTCAATATTCATAAAGAAATGTAAAGTACCAGTAGCGAGAGCACTCAGCGTAATATGGAGAAAGAGCCTGGATACAGGGAGATACCAGCAGCACTTAAATCTGCAGATATAGCTCCGTTGCACAAGGGGGGGAGTAAAGCCTTGGCAAAAAATTATAGGCCAGTTGCACTAACATCACACATAATAAAAGTGTTTGAAAGAGTGATTAGGAATCAAATTTCTAGTTTTATGGAAAACAATGAATTGCACAATCCAGGACAACATGGATTTAGAGCGGGAAGATCCTGTCTGTCACAGTTACTCAACCACTATGACAAAATCACAGAAGCCCTAGAAGAAAAGCAAAATGCAGATGTTGTATACACAGACTTTGCAAAGGCTTTCGACAAATGTGACCATGGGGTGATAGCTCACAAAATGAGGTCAATGGGAATAACTGGAAAAGTAGGACGCTGGATACTCAATTTCCTGTCGAACAGAACACAAAGAGTAACAGTCAATCAGATAAAATCGAGTCCAAGCGATGTTAAAAGCTCTGTACCTCAAGGTACAGTCCTTGCACCGCTACTGTTCCTTATTCTCATATCTGATATAGACAAAAATACACGTCACAGCTTCGTGTCATCCTTCGCAGATGACACAAAAATCAGCATGAAAATTACCTCTGCTGAAGACATTGAAAAACTACAAACAGATGTCAACAAAGTTTTCGATTGGGCAGCAGAAAATAATATGATGTTTAACAGTGATAAATTTCAGGTACTCAGGTACGGCAAAAATGAGGATCTGAAACATAATACAGGGTACAAAACACAATCAAATCTTCCCATAGTAGAAAAACAGCATGTCAAGGATTTGGGAATAATGATGTCCGACGATCTAACGTTTAGGGAGCATAACCAAGCAAATATCGCATCAGCCAGAAAAATGATCGGATGGATTACGAGAACTTTCAAATCCAGGGATCCCATCACAATGGTTGTACTCTTCAAGTCACTTGTGTTGTCCCGTCTCGAATACTGCTCAGTACTCACTTCCCCCTTCAGAGCAGGAGAGATTGCTGAAATAGAGGGAATACAGAGAACATATACGGCACGCATAGACGAGATAAAACACCTAAATTATTGGGATCGTCTCAAAGCTCTCCAAATGTACTCTCTAGAAAGGAGACGAGAGAGATACCAAATAATATACACGTGGAAAATACTGGAGGGCCAGGTCCCAAATCTACACAGTAAAATAACAACGTACTGGAGTGAACGATATGGAAGAAAATGCAAGATTGAACCAGTGAAGAGCAGAGGTGCCATAGGCACAATCAGAGAACACTGTATAAACATCAGAGGTCCGCGGTTGTTCAACGTCCTCCCAGCGACTATAAGAAATATTGCCGGAACAACCGTGGACATCTTCAAGAGAAAACTGGACTGTTTCCTAAGAGAAGTCCCGGATCAGCCGGGCTGTGGTGGGTATGTGGCTCTGCGGGCCGCTCCAAGCAACAGCCTGGTGGATCAAACTCTCACAAGTCGAGCCTGGCCTCGGGCCGGGCTTGGGGAGTAGAAGAACTCCCAGAACCCCATCAACCAGGAACCCCATCAACCAGGTACGGGGGTGTAGGTGGTGTGTACGGGGGTGTAGGTGGTGTGTACGGGGGGTGTAGGTGGTGTGTACGGGGGGTGTAGGTGGTGTGTACGGGGGTGTAGGTGGTGTGTACGGGGGTGTAGGTGGTGTGTACGGGGGTGTAGGTGGTGTGTACGGGGGTGTAGGTGGTGTGTACGGGGGTGTAGGTGGTGTGTACGGGGTGTAGGTGGTGTGTACGGGGGTGTAGGTGGTGTGTACGGGGGGGTGTAGGTGGTGTGTACGGGGGTGTGTAGGTGGTGTGTACGGGGGGTGTAGGTGGTGTGTACGGGGTGTAGGTGGTGTGTACGGGGTGTAGGTGGTGTGTACGGGGGTGTAGGTGGTGTGTACGGGGGGTGTAGGTGGTGTGCTGGTGAAGGTGGTTATTTTGTTATAAAACATTAAAATAAGTGCCTGCTGGTCCATACTTTTCTTCATTGTTATCAGTTTTGGGTTCCAGGCTGGAGCTGCATACTCCCCGAATGGATTAACAAACTTAATATTGTGACTGATTTCTTAGTCAATTTCTTGAAAGGCAAATATTCACTTATAGTCTCGTCTTGTACACGCAACTTATAATATTATGTTATCTTGAGGTTATCTTGAGATGATTTCGGGGCTTAGCATCCCTGCGGCCCGGTCCTCGACCAGGCCTCCTTATTGTTACACACACCCAGGAAGCAGCCCATAGCAGCTGTCTAACTCCCAGGTAACTATTTACTATTAGGTGAATATGAGCATCAGGGCGAAAGAAACTCTGCCCATTTGTTTCCGCCTCCACCGGGGATCGAACCTGGAACCTCAGGACTACGAATCCCGAGCGCTGTCCACTCAGCTATCAGGACCCAGCGTGTGTTAGCGTGTGTTCCTGGTGGTTCTTATCTTGAGATAAGATAGTAGATCCTTGGTAGATCCACTCTTCAAATGCTTCTGCTTCATGACTCCTAAAGTTGAATTCCTCTTGCAATACCCTGTCCTCTTCTCCTCTCCCATGTCTTATTTATTTATTTTTTTTTGGAAATGAGACAATTCAACTTGAATTGAATTCAACTGAATTCAACTGAATTCAACAATTCAATACAACTCAATTGAAGTGAGACAATTCAACTCGGCCCCAGGCCGGGCTCGGGGAGTAGAACTCCCGAAACCCTGCCCAGGTATGCTCCAGGTAGCCATTCCTCCGTCCATCCCTGCAGCCTTTCCAGAGCCTCTTGCAGCATACTGAACTCCTCATCGGTCCTTATATCCTTCTCATCAGTTTGGCATCAAACTATAAACATTGACTTTCACGATCCTACCTCTTCCCCGGAAGGTCATTTACATCAACGAGGAACAGTTGTGGTCCAAGCAACCCTCCTTGCGGGACGCCGCTGGAGGGTTCCTGCCTATTCCTCTCTCATCTATCCATCCGTTTCCAATATGTCAGATACTCTCTTATCCAGTTCCTATATTGGCATACTGGCCTGGTGGCATTTCTTACTTTTTTAATCCTGACCAGTATCCTTCAAGGTCCCTAAGGCTATCTAAATTGTGTGTATGGCCTATCTAAAACCATTGTTATATACATTTGTCTTGTATAGTTTTACATTATCTTCGTGCTGATTATTTTCTCCAGTTTTGTGCAAGTGACACACGTGACAGGCTTTAACATGTTCTCTTGTTAAAGACCTCATAATTGTCGCCTTTCTTTATTACTGGCACCACGTTGGCAGCCTTCCAGGTCTCTGGGAGTGTCCTCGCTCGCTAGTGACACATTGTAGATAATTGAGGGCTACGTAGTATCTTTATTGTTGGTGTGTTGGTGCTGTTGTTTGTGGTGCTGCAGGTGTGGTAGTGCAGGCGTGGTGTTGCAGGTGTGGTAGTGCAGGCATGGTGTTGCAGGTGTGGTAGTGCAGGCATGGTGTTGCAGGTGTGGTAGTGCAGGCATGGTGTTGCAGGTGTGGTAGTGCAGGCATGGTGTTGCAGGTGTGGTAGTGCAGGCATGGTGTTGCAGGTGTGGTAGTGCAGGCATGGTGTTGCAGGTGTGGTAGTGCAGGCATGGTGTTGCAGGTGTGGTAGTGCAGGCATGGTGTTGCAGGTGTGGTAGTGCAGGCATGGTGTTGCAGGTGTGGTAGTGCAGGCATGGTGTTGCAGGTGTGGTAGTGCAGGCATGGTGTTACAGGTGTGTTGTTTGTGGTGTTGCAGGTGTGGTAGTGCAGGCATGGTGTTACAGGTGTGTTGTTTGTGGTGTTGCAGGTGTGGTAGTGCAGGCATGGTGTTACAGGTGTGTTGTTGTGGTGTTGCAGGTGTGGTACTGCAGGCGTGGTGTTGCAGGTGTGGTAGTGCAGGCGTGGTGTTGCAGGCGTGTTGTTGTGGTGTTGCAGGTGTGGTACTGCAGGCGTGGTGTTGCAGGTGTGTTGTTTGTGGTGTTGCGGGTGTGTTGTTGTTATATTGAGATGGTTATCTTGAGATGATTTCGGGGCTTTAGTGTCCCCGCGGCCCGGTTCTCGACCAGGCCCCCACCCCCCAGGAAGCAGCCCGTGACAGCTGACTAACACCCAGGTACCTATTTTACTGCTAGGTAACGGGGGCATAGGGTGAAAGAAACTCTGCTCATTGTTTCTCGCCGGCGCCCGGGATCGAACCGGGACCACAGGATCACAAGCCCAGCATGCTGTCTGCTCGGCCGACCGGCGCCCGGCCGGTCGGGATGCTCTAGGACGTAGGTTCAAATCCTCGTCACGGCTCTTGTGAATTTGTTCATTGCTGTCGTATTGCAGGTGTGGTAGTGCAGGCATGGTGTTGCAGGTGTGTTGCAGGTGTGGTAGTGCAGGCATGGTGTTGCAGGTGTGTTGCAGGTGTGGTAGTGCAGGCATGGTGTTGCAGGTGTGTTGCAGGTGTGGTAGTGCAGGCATGGTGTTGCAGGTGTGGTAGTGCAGGCATGGTGTTGCAGGTGTGTTGCAGGTGTGGTAGTGCAGGCATGGTGTTGCAGGTGTGTTGCAGGTGTGGTAGTGCAGGCATGGTGTTGCAGGTGTGGTAGTGCAGGCATGGTGTTGCAGGCATGGTGTTGCAGGTGTGGTAGTGCAGGCATGGTGTTGCAGGTGTGGTAGTGCAGGCATGGTGTTGCAGGTGTGGTAGTGCAGGCATGGTGTAGCAGGTGTGTTGCAGGTGTGGTAGTGCAGGCATGGTGTTGCAGGTGTGTTGCAGGTGTGGTAGTGCAGGCATGGTGTTGCAGGTGTGGTAGTGCAGGCATGGTGTTGCAGGTGTGGTAGTGCAGGCATGGTGTTGCAGGTGTGTTGCAGGTGTGGTAGTGCAGGCATGGTGTTGCAGGTGTGGTAGTGCAGGCATGGTGTTGCAGGTGTGGTAGTGCAGGCATGGTGTTGCAGGTGTGGTAGTGCAGGCATGGTGTTGCAGGTGTGTTGCAGGTGTGGTAGTGCAGGCATGGTGTTGCAGGTGTGGTAGTGCAGGCATGGTGTTGCAGGTGTGTTGCAGGTGTGGTAGTGCAGGCATGGTGTTGCAGGTGTGGTAGCCAAAGCTACTGCCCCACTTACAACATACTCGCGACCTAACCTAACCTACCACAATGACTCCTGACTTTACCATAACACTAACCAACCTAACGCCTCCCTGATCTCGTCGCTAGTTGGAAGAGCGAGTCTTTTCAAGTCTGGGATGTCGTGATCTTGTGTTACAGTACCACATAAGAACAAATCCACAAGGGCCGTGACGAGGATTCGAACCTACGTCCGAGAGCATCCCAGACGCTGCCTTAACCGACTGGGATGCTCTAGGACGTAGATTCGAATCCTCGTCCTTTTCTTGCGGATTTGTGCATTTCATACATCACGCTATTGTGATTTCTGTATGTAGTACCACATATCCTTTTTGTAGTTTTTTTTAACCTGGGTGAAGACTTCCGTCACAAGCTTATTAAGAGGTTAACCTCCTTACATATCGTCTTAAACCCCACTCTACTAAATTTCTCCCTAGAACAGCGAGTTCTACATTGGTCCTTAATGCTGTCTACAGTGTGATCCTCAGGTACTGCTTGTAAAGAAGGGCGAACGGTTAACCTAAGGAGCAGTTCCCAGTCGTTCTTGCCCCCCGCCCCTCACCCTCCCCCCTAATTGTTGAGGCAGATCAAGGGACCTGTTGTTAACACTTGGGTTACGGCCTCAGTACATTTCACTGGCAAGTGACACGCTTTAACATGTTCTCTTGTTAAAGACCTCATAATTGTCGACTTTCTTTATTACTTAATTTATTATTATTATTCATTTGTTTTGTTTACATATTCAGTTCTAGATCGTACGGGCATAGTGGCAGGGCGACTGGCTGTGTGGTTGGTGGTTCGAGGCTCCGAGTGGCGATCGTGGTGAATGAAATGTAATTTTCCACAATGTGTTGGCGGATCATCAATGTAAACGTGTTAATCATTAATGTAAACGTGTTAATCATTAATGTAAACGTGTTAATCATTAATGTAAACGTGTTAATCATTAATGTAAACGTGTTAATCATTAATGTAAACGTGTTAATCATTAATGTAAACGTGTTAATCATTAATGTAAACGTGTTAATCATTAATGTAAACGTGTTAATCATTAATGTAAACGTATTAATCATTAATGTAAACGTATTAATCGTTAATGTAAACGTATTAATCATTAATATCAACGCATTATTTACACGTTTAATGTATTTTTATGGACATTTTATCATATTCATGTATACGCTCTTGGCTCAGAATCTGTCGCATCAAATAATTTACAGCTCTTAAAGTTAATAATATTTTCACATTTCCCAGCAAAAAGAGCATCTATGTTTGTTTACACATTTCGTGTGTGAGTGTATCATGCCTTTATTTACCTGTATTGGTGTCGAGGCCTCCACAGCCTCGACCCTACTGGAGCTGTGAAGTGCACTTGACACACACACATGGCCTCCTAGGGCCAGATTCACGAAAGCACTTTTGCAAGCACTTACGAACGCGTACATCTTTCCTCAATCTTTGACGGCTTTGGTTACATTTATTAAACAGTTTACAAGCATGAAAACTTTCCATTCAACTGTTGTTATTGTTATAAACAGCCTCCTGGTGCTTCGGAGCTCATTTACTGTTAATTAATTGGAAACAAAGCCGCCAAAGATTGAGAAAAGATGTACAGGTTCGTAAGTGCTTGCGTAAGTGTTTTCGTGAATCTCGCCCCTAGTGTCTTCAGGCCAACACATTTGTAGCAACGCTAAAACACACTCAATAACACAAATGCGAAGAAGCTTGAATGGTCCCCAAGCCAATATGCATCCGAAAACTCCTTACCCCCTGAAGGATTCGAACCCAGACAGCCAGAGCTCCATGCACCTTAGCGTATTCAGTACTATACCACTAGACCACACTGACTGTACAAAAAAGGTTGGAAGTCTTGAGACCTTATTGACCATCGAGTGCTGTCGGGGGGTTGGGTTAAAGGTCTCACGACTTCCTTTTTTGTACAGTGTGGTCTAGTTTGTATAGTACTGGATACGCTAAGGTGCATATAGCCCTGGCTGTCCAGTACTATACAATATATATATATATATATATATATATATATATATATATATATATATATATATATATATATATATCACTAAGAACTCTTTGACCCGGCCAGGATTCGAACCCATGCCGTCCAGGATCACCCCTAAACGTACACAGTACCGTGACCACCGCACCAATGATCGTTTTAGACGATCATTGGTGCGGTGGTCACGGTACTGTGTACGTTTAGGGGTGATCCTGGACGGCATGGGTTCGAATCCTGGCCGGGTCAAAGAGTTCTTAGTGATATATGGCTTGCGCGTTCATGCAGCTTTCTCACATATATATATATATATATATATATATTATATATATATATATATATATATATATATATATATATATATATATATATATGTATTGCGTTTATGCCAAAGCATGTAGAAGCATGCAGGTTGTGTGTAGGGTACAGACCGTCGACCTGCAGCTGGTGTGGGGGGGCTTGAGGGGAGATGGGGGGAGAGGAGGGGGTAGGGGAGGGGGTGAAAGGAAGGCTCAGGTCTCATTTTCTTTCAACAAATTATTCACAATAAAATTAATCTTAAAAACAAAACACACCAAAAATAGATATCATCCGCGCTGCGATAACACAGCACTGGCAGGGCCAGCAAATCATAGGTAGTGAGGTTTCGTCCCGCCCCGGACAATGACTATAATCAACACCAACTTTGTATAATATGTTGCCAGATCTGGAGGATGGCAATCTCCCTTCACCGAACACAGTTAATGTGAAGATACGAGAGGCACTGCAGCACTCTGCTTGTCACTGTTTACTGGCCCGCGCATGTTTATGTTCGCTGGGTCAACATGCGGCTTGAAGAGTGCTTTAGCGAGTAGTGAATTATCTTCCAGTAATGAGAGTTAGCTGCGGTGTGTAGTTGATATGTTGTGGGCGCCGCGGACCTTCCTGCCACTGTCTTGTTACTGCAACACACGGGGGTGTTGTTATGAGGCGTGGCAGAGGCGGTGGACGAGTATAAGCTTGTTGGTCAACTTGAAACGATGTATACCAGCTGACCAGGTCCGGGAAAGGTAGCCAGGGAAACATAGGAGAGTGCAGAGAAGAGGCACATGTGTCTGTGTGGAGAGCAGCAGCCGCGGTCACCGCAGCCGCGGTTGCGGTCGCCGCAGCCACCGCCCCCGCAGCCACAGCCACCGCCCAATCACAGCTGAAAGAAAGAATCCAAAGACACTCTGCTTATATATGCACTATATGCCTATATATGCACAATATGCTAATATATTATAATATTAATTTATATTTGAGAAAATTCCCGTTTTGAATGAACAGCATGTAAACATTTATGAATGTGTCTGAGGGGTCGACCGCTGGATGTAATGGACTTGAGTCGAGGACGGGTTGGACACACGACTCCATCTGATACCATTCGATCATTTATCGAACATTGTTTTGCTGACGACTTTTGTTCGAACCACAACGCTGTAAATGCTTCACCCACGTACTACAAATACAAATAATCGCCAACAGAACTTAAACACCTAACCTAACTTTACATAGAAATTTATATCATATAATATTAACTAAAGAACACAAATCAAATGTTAAATTCACTGTATGCTAAAATTGATGACACTGCGATTGGGTCGCGACCGCCGCTCTAACGAGCCTAGTCTGAGACGGGTCAGTCGCATTGTGGTCAAGCTGTCAAGTGATTCATCAGTGAGGGGTATCGTCGGGGGAGGGGTACTTGAGGGGTGCTTCACAGATGTGATGAACTGGGCAGGTCATCAGAGGTAATGTGGCGAGCGCCTCGCCAGGGGGGGGGGGGAGGGACAACACTCCGTCAAGACTGGTAAGCTGTCATGTTGACCTGACTGACGTGTGTATGACCCTCGCCACCATGACCTGCCAGGTTCCGCCTGCCGACATGCCAAGTAAATATCCTGTTCCTTAATGACTTCCTGTGGAGGCAGAGAGAGAGGCGCCGCCGTGAGAGATCGTCCTGTTAGGCAAGGGTGAAAGAGGCAGAGGAAACATTGGAGAACTTGAACTTGGTGGAACAAATTAGTCCAGGTGGGTAATCCAGGTGGAGCAAATTAAAACAGGTAATCTTGGGTGCTATTTAGAATTTCACGCCTGAAATTATACAGCCTTCACGACTCAGACTCAGTAATGACATGGTTCAACAGATGTCTCAATAAATAATATTGGAAGGCTACCAATGCGTTGGTTTCGAGGATCAACGTCCCCGCGGCCCGGTCTCTGACCAGGCCTCCTGTGTACGTACATATAGTAGGAAAGCCTTCCTATACCGATCATCCGGTAGTGTCGGTGCTTATATCCTTCTGAGATGTATTAATATACGAAAGTGCTTATAGGAAATAATCTGTTTCAATTCCTCCTCCGTGGTCTGACACTGCCACATTTTTCAATACTATACCACCAGACCTAACCGCTAGGTCTAGCGGTTAGGTCTAGTGGTAGACCTAACTAGATTAACCGGTCATCACGTGTTAATTTTCGTGATTACACCACACCACACACACACACACACCACACACACACACACACACAGAACACACACACACGACCCACCACACACACACACACACACACATATCTATATATATATATATTATATATATATAGATATATATATGAATGCAAACAAGTCCTGAATGGTCCCCAGGACTAGATACAACTGAAAACTCACACCCCAGAAGTGACTCGAACCCATACTCCCAGGAGCAACGCAACTGGTATGTACAGGGACGCCTTAACCACTTGACCATCACGACCGGACATAAGGAAGTGATAGCCGAGGCATATGAACCACTTCCCCGCCCCGCCGGCACTCGGATGGTAATCTTCGGGCAATAGCATTTTATCAATCACCTCATTTTTGGGGCAACACGTGAGGAACACAAATGCAAACAAGCCTGATTGGCCCCCAGGACTAGATACAACTGAAAACTCAACTCCCCAGAAGTGACTCGAACCCATACTCCCAGGAGCAACGCAACTGGTATGTACAGGGACGCCTTAAACCACTTGACCATCATGACCGGACATAAGGAAGTGATAGCCGAGGCTATATGAACCACTTCCCCGCCCCGCCGGCACTCGGATGGTAACTTGGCATAGCATTTATCAAATCACCTCATTTTGGGGGTTCGATCCTTCGGGCCGGGTAAAGAGTTTTCAGTGGTATCTATGGTCCTGGGAACCATTCAGGCAGCTTGTTCTGCAATATATATATATATTATATATATATATATATATATATATATATATATATATATATATAATATATATATATTATACATACGAGAATCTCTCTGCGTCATGACGCTCCTTTTACGCACTATTGTGCGCAATTTATTCAAGGGCAACCTTAAATTTTAAGGGTTAATTTTTTTAGTCTTCCTGGACAGTTCTTATCTATTGTATTCGTGTGGAATGTATCGAGGTGTTTACTTTGTTTGAAGCTGTCGTCACGTGCTGTTGAAGCTGTTTGCATTACGGAGGCTGACCTTCAAGTTCAGGAGCTTT
>WNGS01164858.1:4802404-4820826 GCA_020271785.1 Procambarus virginalis | reverse complement strand
TGCACATTGTACTCGCGTGCACAGTGTACTCGCGTGCACAGTGTACTCGCGTGCACATTGTACTCGCGTGCACAGTGTACTCGCGTGCACAGTGTACTCGCGTGCACAGTGTACTCCCGTGCACATTGTACTCGCGTGCACAGTGTACTCGCGTGCACAGTGTACTCGCGTGCACAGTGTACTCGCGTGCACAGTGTACTCGCGTGCACAGTGTACTCGCGTGCACATTGTACTCGCGTGCACATTGTACTCGCGTGACCTGTTTCCTGGCCCTTGCCACGCAATCTCGCGCATGTAAACTGAAAAGATTAGCATTAAAAACAACATCAAATATCTATACATTTAGTTTGCACAAAGTCGTTAATACGTTGGTTACCCTTGTGTATAATATGTTGGGAGCGCTAACATGTTAGTTCTACGGTGGTGACGCTGGAAACAGAACGAGAAACATTTAAACAAGTTACTGAATGATGTCAGTTTGATCGGGTTGTTAAAGGGACAGTGTAGCAGCTGACGTCTTGGGCTGACGACGTATGTTGTTGTTGTTTAAGAGTCAGCTACTGGGAACAAAAGTTGCAAGTAGCACGGGCTATGGTGAGCCCGTAGTGGACTTACCTGGCACAGGAGCGGGGCTGTAAATTGCTGACGTTGTAGCAACAGCTTTGTTTCATACCTGGAGACGGGCGGTGTGCAGGGTGAGAGGGGAGTGTTGGCAGGTGAGGGGGGGGTGTGGGCAGGTGAGGGGGGGGGGGGTGTGGGCAGGTGATGGGGGAGTGTGGGCAGGTGAGGGGGGGTGCAGGTGAAGGGGGGGGGGGTGGGGGCTTCCCCATTAACACCTGCTTCGTGAATGGTGCTGATGGTGCCCTGGTTATGGTGGAGTTTGGTGGTAGCGGTGATGGTAGAGCTATGGTGGTAGCGGTGATGGTAGGAGCTATGGTGGTAGAGATGTGGTGGCACTTATTGTGACAGTAATGCAAGAGTTGTGGAACGGCTTTATACGAAAAATATGTCATAATACAATTACTTCAGGATTCATCCTTCGCTCCTCCCTCAGCATGCCACCTTCTTCTGATGCTTGCTCAACCCCTCCCCTCCCACACTAAAAAGTTACCTGGCCTCCTGCCCAAAAAGTAATAAGTCAAGGATGAAGATGTCATTTCATACAGCTACAAGAAAGTCGAGGGCCGCCGCTCATCCAGAACAGCAGCTCCACCAATCACATGCCACAGACGAGGCGGGAAAGAAGCTCCCACCAATCACAGCCCTGGAGACAAGGCGGGAAGAAGCCCAACTAATCACAGCCCCGGAGACAAGACGGGAAGAAGCCCAACCAATCAATCATGGCCAGTGTTGCTTCCCTGGAGTGGAAAGTCGAGTGCTGTTGGACCGGAGATTTGAAATTGGCGCGAATGACGGTTGTAATGGCCGGCCAGCGCCGACAATCATGACTCAACACGCGCACTTACAAGGGACGGTTTTGATCGTGACGAAGTGTCAAGTGATGGTCGAAGGCTCGGCCAAGATGGATGGCTTGCTTTGTGGCTCCATCCTGTTACCCCTTCTCTTAGTGACGTCTGTTGTCTCATCCTGTTACCCCTTCTCTTAGTGACCTGTTATCCAGTCCCATAACCCCACTCTATATGACAGCTGTGGCCCCTCTCTATTAACCCTCTCCCCCCTAACTGTTTTTTCTACCTCAGACGTGGCCACACATTTACAATAGTAACCAGCATATATACATTTTCTTTTCCTACAATGACAGATATAGATATCTCTTGAACAGTGATATACTGAACAATCAGCCACAGAAGATGATTGTTATGCTTCTAAAATGCTAATCTAATCTACATACATGAGTGCACAGATTTACGTCTGTCCTACCTAAACGTCTGCTCGAGGTAGGCTTTTTAATCTGAATTTAATTTGAAATCTGTTGTCTTTAGCAATTAAAACATTTATTCGAATATCACTGACTATTTTCTTGGTGTTAATACTATGTGCGTTCAATGCCAGTGACTCTGCGAGTCACAGTATATAAGTCCACTGCCTTTTGTCTTTTAAAAATTCAGTGTCAAGGTATGCCTGCAAGTTCAGTTTTGTTGTACTTGACCAGTCATTGATGCGCTTCATTGCTGTATGTACGAGAGTAGATTGTTTAAATATATTACATGCGCAACCGGTACATCGTCCACCTTCTTCTACAGAGCCGTCGGTATAGCACTGATACACATCGTTACCCATACTCTGAGTACTCACAGTGATGCTGCACAGTGTTAACTGTTTTATTAATGTAGCGTGTAAACTCTCTTCCTTGGGTGCATTTACGAATTCAACTGATAAATCCCAGTTATCCAATGGAATAATTGGTTGATTAATCATTGAGTTGGGTACACATTTAATATTTCGATAGATTTAGCTATCTTGTAGAACCAAAATGCATTATCAGATTTCCCTCTTCTTCTATAGACCTCGGGTGAGTGAAGCATATTAGAAAGTTTAGCTTGAAACTTCATGTGTTGCCGAGATCTACTCAACGCCTTCACGCCGAAACTGTGCTAATGGACAAAATTCTCTCGCTTATGGTTGGTAATTTTAACTCTGCTCTCATACTGATTATTCTCGTGGACTTTGGAGCTCCAAGTATGTGATGCATAGCTTCATTTTGCAAGGTTTCAAGAGATTTTAGCTCTGTATAGAGTGTGAGATGTAGTCAATCACAGAGTGTATAATGATACATAAAACATTCTATGGAGTCTCACTTTAATTCCATGATTGACTCCAACTCGCAAGGGCTTTAATTTCTCCCAAGTTACGTCTTGAGAGCAGCCGTACCCCGGGTCGATGATGGGGACACCAAGGTACCTACCTGTAAGTCTCGCAGTTCGCAAGTGCTCGCCCATCTATATGATAATTGGCTGGTGGAGATGCGCATGGAATGAGAGCACGAGTTTCTGTACAGAGATAAGGAGGCCACATTCCTCACTCTAGTAACAAAGCACCGAGCAGACCTGACATGCTAGGCTCAGAGGCAGCCTGTAAACAATGATCAACAAACAAATGACCGTGTCTTCATTATTAGTTGGAAGATCTTTTAATTAGTTTTATATATTAAAGATCCTTCAACTAATAATGAAGACACGGCCATTTGTTACGCTGATGATGTTGGTTTAGAGGCTGCCAGCGGGCCTGTGACACCTGTGTGGGCACCTGCTCTACACCACATGACACGGGGTCTCTTACCTGTCCGACAGGTCGTAACACACCTTGAACACTTGTATTACTTGCAGGTGAAAGTTGTATCAGTTGTAGGTGGCACCTGTAGGAGGCACAGCCACCTGTGTTTACCTTGTCTTTACCTTTTTCTAGTTCTGGAATCAGTGTTCCCCCTTCCCTGCCCCCCATCACGGTCTCTGGCCTAGTTAGTGGCCTGGTCAACCAGGCTGTTAGACGCAGCTGACCGAAGCCTGACGCATGTGTTGATCAGGTATCCCTTGGAGATAATGATATAATAGCACTATTTTGAGCACTGTGAGAGGTAGACCAGTTATGCCGCTTGTGTGTAGAGGGAGTGTGTTATGTAATAGTCTGTGCTCGTGATGATGATAAGAGTTCTCTCGCAGCGTACCTATTGCGCCTCTGCTCTACGGGGATATTCTGCACATCCTGCCATGCCTCATGGTCTCAAGCAGTCATATTTTCAGATGCGGACTTGGAACCAATCCCTCTAATTTTTGTCCACGTGTAAATTATTTTGTATCTTTAACACCTGCACTTGAAAGAATACAGAGTGAAGAATTTTAAGCAGTCCCAATAATTCTTTATAGTTTCTTGAGTGGATTACGGCAATAAAAGACATCTGAACGCTCTCCAGGTCAGCCATTTCTCCAGCGTTGAATAGAGCTGTTAGTGCACAGCAATATTCCACTCTTGTGTCATAACAAGTGTCATCATTGGTATGGCATCTCTTGTAACCTGGATTGTACCTGGATGGGGTTCTGGGAGTTCTTCTATTCCCCCAAGCCCAGCCTGGGACCAGGCTTGACTTGTGAGAGCTTGGTCCAACAGACTGTTGCTCGGAGCGGCCCGCAGGCCCACATACCCACCACAACCCGGTTGGTCCGGCACTTCCTGAAGAAAACTATCCAGTTTTCTCTTGAAGATGACCACGGTTGCTCCGGCAATATTTCTTATGCTCGCTGGGAGGATGTTGGCTAGATACAGTGCCAGGCTGCTGAGGCTAGATACATTGCCAGGCTGCTGAGGCCAGATACAGTGCCACTCTGCTGAGGCCAGATACAGTGCCACTCTGCTGAGGCCAGATACAGTGCCACTCTGCTGAGGCCAGATACAGTGCCAGACTGCTGAGGCCAGATATAGTGCCACTCTGCTGAGGCCAGATACAGTGCCAGGCTCTTGAGGACAGATACAGTGCCAGGCTGCTGAGGCCAGATACAGTGCCAGGCTGCTGAGGCCAGATACAGTGCCAGGCTGCTGAGGCCAGATACAGTGCCAGGCTGCTGAGGCCAGATACAGTACCAGGCTGCTGAGGCTAGATACAGCGCCAGGCTCTTGAGGCCAGATACAGTGCCAGGCTGCTGAGGCCAGATACAGTACCAGGCTGCTGAGGCCAGATACAGTGCCAGGCTGCTGAGGTTAGACACAGTGCAAGGCTGCTGAGGCTAGATACAGTGCCAGGCTGCTGAGGCCAGATACAGTGCCAGGCTGCTGAGGCCAGATACAGTGCCAGGCTGCTGAGGCCAGATACAGTACCAGGCTGTTGAGGCTAGATACAGTGCAAGGCTGCTGAGGCTAGATACAGTGGTAGGCTGCTGAGGCCAGATACAGTGCCAGGCTGCTGAGGCCAGATACAGTGCTAGGCTGCTGAGGCCAGATACAGTGCCAGGCTGCTGAGGCCAGATACAGTGCCAGGCTGCTGAGGCCAGATACAGTGCCAGGCTGCTGAGGCCAGATACAGTGCCAGGCTGCTGAGGCCAGATACAGTGCCAGGCTGCTGAGGCCAGATACAGTGCCAGGCTGCTGAGGCCAGATACAGTGCCAGGCTGCTGAGGCCAGATACAGTGCCAGGCTGCTGAGGCTAGATACAGTGCCAGGCTGCTGAGGCTAGATACAGTGCCAGGCTGCTGAGGCCAGATACAGTGCCAGGCTCTTGAGGCCAGATACAGTGCCAGGCTCTTGAGGCCAGATACAGTGCCAGGCTGCTGAGGCTAGATACAGTGCAAGGCTGCTGAGGCTAGATACAGTGCAAGGCTGCTGAGGCCAGATACAGTGCCAGGCTGCTGAGGCTAGATACAGTGCCAGGCTGCTGAGGCTAGATACAGTGCCGGACTGCTGAGGCCAGATACAGTGCCAGGCTACTGAGGCCAGATACAGTGCCAGGCTGCTGAAGCCAGATACAGTGCCAGGCTGTTGAGGCCAGATACAGTGCCAGGCTACTGAGACCAGATACAGTGCCAGGCTACTGAGGCCAGATACAGTGCCAGGCTGCTGAGGCTAGATACAGTGCCAGGCTGCTGAGGCTAGATACAGTGCCGGACTGCTGAGGCCAGATACAGTGCCAGGCTACTGAGGCCAGATTCAGTGCCAGGCTGCTGAAGCCAGATACAGTGCCAGGCTGTTGAGGCCAGATACAGTGCCAGGCTACTGAGGCCAGATACAGTGCCAGACTACTGAGGCCAGATACAGTGCCAGGCTGCTGAGGCCAGATACAGTGCCAGGCTGCTGAGGCTAAATACAGTGCCAGGCTGCTGAGGCTAAATACAGTGCCACTCTGCTGAGGCTAAATACAGTGCCAGGCTGCTGAGGCTAAATACAGTGCCACGCTGCTGAGGCTAAATACAGTGCCAGGCTGCTGAGGCTAAATACAGTGCCAGGCTGCTGAGGCTAAATACAGTGCCACGCTGCTGAGGCTAAATACAGTGCCAGGCTGCTGAGGCTAAATACAGTGCCACGCTGCTGAGGCTAAATACAGTGCCAGGCTGCTGAGGCTAAATACAGTGCCACGCTGCTGAGGCTAAATACAGTGCCACGCTGCTAAGGCTAGATACAGTGCCAGGCTGCTGAGGTCAGATACAGTACCAGGCTGTTGAGGCTAGATACAGTGCAAGGCTGCTGAGGCTAGATACAGTGCCAGGCTGCTGAGGCCAGATACAGTGCCAGGCTGCTGAGGCCAGATACAGTGCCAGGCTGCTGAGGCCAGATACAGTGCCAGGCTGCTGAGGCCAGATACAGTGCCAGGGTGCTAAGGCCAGATACAGTGCCAGGCTGCTGAGGCCAGATACAGTGCCAGGCTGCTGAGGCCAGATACAGTGCTAGGCTGCTGAGGCCAGATACAGTGCCAGGCTGCTGAGGCCAGATACAGTGCCAGGCTGCTGAGGCCAGATACAGTGCCAGGCTGCTGAGGCCAGATACAGTGCCAGGCTGCTGAGGCCAGATACAGTGCAAGGCTGCTGAGGCCAGATACAGTGCAAGGCTGCTGAGGCTTGATACAGTGCCAGGCTGCTGAGGCCAGATACAGTGCCAGGCTCTTGAGGCCAGATACAGTGCCAGGCTGCTGAGGCTAGATACAGTGCAAGGCTGCTGAGGCTAGATACAGTGCCAGGCTGCTGAGGCCAGATACAGTGCCAGGCTGCTGAGGCTAGATACAGTGCCAGGCTGCTGAGGCTAGATACAGTGCCAGACTGCTGAGGCCAGATACAGCGCCAGGCTCTTGAGGCCAGATACAGTGCCAGGCTGCTGAGGCCAGATACAGTGCCAGGCTGCTGAGGCCAGATACAGTGCCAGGCTGCTGAGGCTAAATACAGTGCCACGCTGCTGAGGCTAAATACAGTGCCAGGCTGCTGAGGCTAAATACAGTGCCAGGCTGCTGACGCCAGATACAGTGCCAGGCTGCCCTTGTCACCAGCTATGCCTGTGTTGAGGGCCACAGGTGTTTAAACCCCAACATCCTCGCAGCCAGTCATCCTCGCATAGCTTCTACAGGCAGGTTGACTATTTTGTATGCTAGTTTACCGTTGGAGATCCCACGGCATGTTAGTTTACAGTGGGAGATCCCTCGGCATGTTAGTTTACTGTGGGAGATTCCGCGGCATGTTAGTTTACCGTGGGAGATCCCTCGGCATGTTAGTTTACAGTGGGAGATCCCTCGGCATGTTAGTTTATCGTGGGAGATTCATCGGCATGTTAGTTTACCGTGGGGAGATTCCTCAGCTGTCTGCTAGTTTACTGTAGGAGATCCTTCGGCATGTTAGTTTACCGTGAGAGATCCCTCGGCGTGTTAGTTTACCGTAGGAGATCCCTCAGCGTGTTAGTTTACCGTGGGAGATTCCTCGGCATATTAGTTTACAGTGGGAGATCCCTCGGCATATTAGTTTACCGTGGGAGGTCCCTCAGCATGTTAGTTTACAGTGGGAGATCCCTCGGCATATTAGTTTACCGTGGGAGATCCCTCGGCATATTAGTTTACCGTGGGAGGTCCCTCGGCATGTTAGTTTACAGTGGGAGATCCCGCGGCATGTTAGTTTACCGTGAGAGATCCCTCGGCGTGTTAGTTTACCGTGGGAGATCCATCGGCGTGTTAGTTTACTGTGGGAGATTCCTAGCGTGTTAGTTTACCGTGAAAGAATCTTCGGCATGTTAGTTTACCGTGGGAGATCCATCGGCATGTTAGTTTACCGTGGGAGATCCATCGGCATGTTAGTTTATCGTGGGAGATCCATCGGCATGTTAGTTTACCGTGGGAGATTCATCGGCATGTTAGTTTACCGTGGAAGATCCATCGGCATGTTAGTTTACTGTGGAAGATTCCTCGGCATGTTAGTTTCCCGTGGGGAGATTCCTCAGCTGGCTGCTAGTTTACTGTGGGAGATCCTTCGGCATGTTAGTTTACCGTGGGAGATCCCTCGGCGTGTTAGTTTACCGTGGGAGATCCCTCAGCGTGTTAGTTTACCGTGGGAGATTCCTCGACATGTTGGTAAACCTCAGCTTATGGCATTTAAAGCACCTTGTGAATACTGTGATTTAACTGTAGAGTTTACATGTTGTGGTAATAGCTTCGAGATTTGTGAACAGGTTATAGCCTCTAATTACTGGATATGCAACGAATTGTAACGGCCGCATTGCAACGAGTGGTGATCACTTGATAGTGATTGGAGCACCGGCCATTGAAAGCCTGATCAAAGGCTGGACGAATGACAGGCGTTGATGCTCGCTCCCCCTTTATCATTATGTAAGTAGAAGCCAGTGAAGCAACAGTAAGAGGCGCAACTAAGTGAAATCATCCATGATTTGTTGCAGTGAGCAATGAAGACGCAATTTGCTGAAGTCGGCGTCCGTGCATGGAAGAGACGCGTCCTCGCCGCTCGAAGCAAGCGGCCATTTATCTTGCAGATGTAATTACGATAACTCTGCTCCCGCTATATGTCATTCTTTTAATCAGGTTGCTTGAGAGACGCCGTGGAGCATGGTGAAGCTTCGAGGGTGTGTGGCCGTGGAGGCTTCCACCCGACACGCTGATGGAGTCCTCCTCTTTGATTGGAGTTGTGCAGGTCTTTGTTTCCTCTGTACTTTGGTCAGTCATGGCTGAGCTGAGAGTCTCCTGGGATACTTATACCTGGCAACCTGACACGTGGGTCGAGTCTGTGGCAGTGAAGGCGTCCCAGTACCCTCCACGGTCGAGTCTGTGGCAGTGAAGGCGTCCCAGTACCCTCCACGGTCGAGCCTGTGGCAGTGAAGGCGTCCCAGTACCCTCCACGGTCGAGCCTGTGGCAGTGAAGGCATCCTAGTACCCTCCACGGTCGAGTCTGTGGCAGTGAAGGCGTCCCAGTACCCTCCACGGTCGAGCCTGTGGCAGTGAAGGCGTCCCAGTACCCTCCACGGTCGAGCCTGTGGCAGTGAAGGCATCCTAGTACCCTCCACGGTCGAGTCTGTGGCAGTGAAGGCGTCCCAGTACCCTCCACGGTCGAGCCTGTGGCAGTGAAGGCGTCCTAGTACCCTCCACGGTCGAGCCTGTGGCAGTGAAGGCGTCCCAGTACCCTCCACGGTCGAGCCTGTGGCAGTGAAGGCGTCCTAGTACCCTCCACGGTCGAGCCTGTGGCAGTGAAGGCGTCCTAGTACCCTCCACGGTCGAGCCTGTGGCAGTGAAGGCGTCCCAGTACCCTCCACGGTCGAGCCTGTGGCAGTGAAGGCGTCCTAGTACCCTCCACGGTCGAGCCTGTGGCAGTGAAGGCGTCCCAGTACCCTCCACGGTCGAGTCTCTGGCAGTGAAGGCGTCCCAGTACCCTCCACGGTCGAGCCTGTGGCAGTGAAGGCGTCCCAGTACCCTCCACGGTCGAGCCTGTGGCAGTGAAGGCGTCCCAGTACCCTCCACGGTCGAGTCTCTGGCAGTGAAGGCGTCCTAGTACCCTCCACGGTCGAGCCTGTGGCAGTGAAGGCGTCCCAGTACCCTCCACGGTCGAGTCTCTGGCAGTGAAGGCGTCCCAGTACCCTCCACGGTCGAGTCTCTGGCAGTGAAGGCGTCCCAGTACCCTCCACGGTCGAGTCTGTGGCAGTGAAGGCGTCCCAGTACCCTCCACGGTCGAGCCTGTGGCAGTGAAGGCGTCCCAGTACCCTCCACGGTCGAGTCTCTGGCAGTGAAGACGTCCCAGTACCCTCCACGGTCGAGCCTGGCAGTGAAAGCCCATATACTTTTGATTTCAAAACTTAAACAATGTTAAAAACTTATAACATTGTTTTGGTCGAAATGTTATAATTAGATTTCCTTTATATTTCATCCTCTGGCACTAACCATCCTCCAAGTTTTTGATGAGATTCCAACAGAAGCAAATCTCTGAAAAGCTGTATTACATTAAAATGTAAATACTGAAATTGTGTTCATCTGGATTATTTCTTCTTGATTCTTCTTCTGGAACCCTGAGCCTGGCTTCAGGCCGGGCTCGGGAGTAGAAGAACTCCCAGATCCCTCTCCAGGTATGTTCCAGGTATTTCATAAACATTGGTGCCTTGTCAGGACCTGATCACGACATTAAGCGTCGTAGCTTTCGTGTGCGTGTAGCTTGGTTGATTTATCTTTATCCATGTTATTGCCACTTGTTTTTTTTGGGTGAACGACGCTTGTTTTATATGTTCCGGTTGTCAAAACTTATAAAATTAAAACTGTCAGGAGAGTGATCCGTTTCCAGTGCCCCTGATATAGGCGTTATTAAACCCCTTTAAAGTAAGTGACGATGCAAATGTGTGTAAAGTGGTCGGCTTCTCTTCGTTAAAACACTCACTTCGCCTGAGTTAACTTAGGTAATCAACTAATTACACGCTCGTCTCGGATTTAATGTCCATTACATTATTTTTAACTTTATACCAAGAAAATTCCATAATTAACAGTACCTGAATTATTTTTAGCATCTTTAAGGATTTTCACACAACTCCCCAAGAACCACAGTTGGCATCTGTATTTCCGTCATAATCTGCTTTGGATGATAAAGTATTTTGATTATTTTAGTTTAATATTTCATGAAAATATTATATTTTCTGATACTATTCTGGTGGCACTCCTGTGTGGTGTGGTGGTGGCATTAACAGCATCATAGTGAACTGGTCGTAAAATGTTACTGTTTTGCAAGCAAGTAATCACCAGGGCGCTGTGTGTGTGTGTGTTTGTGGGGAATAAATTCCATAGTAGGGCGTGTTGGCTGGCTCCCTCGTCTCTATACCTCTCTCACTCGTTGCTGCTCATCCCAACCCAAGAGGAATTTGTGGTGAGGGGAAGGGTGGGGGTGAAAAGATGCTGGTATTGCATAATAGGATGATGTATTAACCCTTGTGTTTAGTTTTGATATGGTACCTTGGGCGCCATAGTTGAAGTTTTTAGTTGGAATGAATGGGAGAAGCTTTCCCTCCATTACCCACGCTGCACCTTGCCTCTTGCACGTCACCTGCCCCTGATAGTCTCACACACACACAAAAGGGTCGTGAGGGCCTGGAGTTCGTCCCAAATCTAATGACGATTTAGAAGCATTCGCGAAGAAGGCTTTTCCGCGATTTACAGTTTATTGCTGAGTTTAATTATTTGTTTTTCTTCGTTTGTATGTTAGAGAACGATGAAGAGTTGGTGTGTGTGTGTGTGTGTGTGTGTGTGTGTGTGTGTGTGTGTGTGTGTGTGTGTGTGTGTGGAGCAGAGTGTGGCCCAGGAGCATGGTGAGGCAGCATCACCTGCTCTTATGGGATGCTGTCGACTCCAGCAGAAGGGTGCATACTTCCCTCTCAATAGAACCGCAAATTCTCTCCATCTTCCTTGCTTTTTAATCTTCCTCCTTTCCTTCTCGTCCCCAATCTCTTGAAAGATCGTCGTTGTCTTGGTGTCCAGTTAATGTAGATTGTAGGAGGGATATGTTGACGGATGTGATGCTGTAGTGTGTGTTGGTGATGGCGTGTGTCTCCTCAGCTTGTCTTCCTCTCCTGTGTCGTCTCCAAATGTGCCCCGGACTACGTCTTCGTCTACTCTGTTTCCCCCTCTTGTCTTACCTTCTTCTCGCCCTGCCTTCTCCCTCCCTGGGCCGGCCCTCTTCCAGGCCCCTCTCCCAGGCCCCTCTCCCAGGCCCCTCTCCCAGGCCCCTCTCCCAGGCCCCTCTCCCAGGCCCCTCTCCCAGGCCCCTCTCCCAGGCCCCTCTCCCTCCCTGACCCGAGCCAGCTAGCCTGCCTGCTGCTGCACGAGGCAAGTGCATAGCGGCGGCTGCAGGAGAGGTCATGGCTTACTGTTCACCTGATGCTCTTGTTGCGAGTCTTGCATCCCCCCCCCCTCCCCCCCGCCTCGCCCCCCCCCCCTACACCACGTTCTCTCGTGGACGGTGTTGCTCCTCCCAGCAGGCCCGACGCTTCTTAGAGTTTAAGGCCGTGGGAGACCACACAATGTAAGAAGTGTTGTTTGAAGCTCCTGCAATGTCTTCTAATTCACATTCTATCACAAACGTGGCCATTCGTTTATAGAGTGGTAACTTGCATATAAATATATATATATATATATATATATATATATATATATATATATATACATATACATATATATATATACATATACATATATATATACATATACATATATATATACATATACATATACATATATATATACATATACATATATATATGACAGTGTCAGACCACGGAGGAAAATTGAAACAGGAATTTCCTTAAGTACTTTCGTATATTAATACATCTTCAGAAGGAGTCCTCCGTCTGACACTGTCACATTTTTAATCACGTGTTTATTTTCGTGGCATTAACTGATTTACACACACACACACACATATATATGTATGTATATATATATATATATATATATATATATATATATATATATATATATAATATATATAATATATATATATATATATATATCCTGCCCTGGCGGGTGTAAGGTCTGCCTACCCCGTTTCCTTCATTCTATTTTGCTCTGATGAAGGCGAACTGAGCCGAAAACGTGTTTAGCGTTCTCTATTCTTCACATGTGGTTTTTCCGCATATGTATAGCATTATGTTCTATCCTCCATGGATAGAATTAGACATCTGTTGGGACTACGTGTACTGTAACGATTTGTTGAGTACTCAAAAACAGAAGCAATTGAAGTACTTTTACTATGCCTAGCCAGCAATTTCTGTGTGCTACTATCCTTTTTTCCAGCTTCATTTGACCTGTTTTTGTTTATATACATATACCCGAGGCATATATTCTATACGTGATCATATAATGTTCATATAATATGTTCACACATATATACATACACTCTGCAAAAACGATCATGAAACACTGATATACATGTGATATATGCTTAATATATCTAAAATATTTACATATATGTACATACACGACTCCCATTGAAAACTGTTAAATCATACCTGTATCAGTAACCACTAAATGGTGTTACCTCACAGTAGACAGTGTGAGTGAGTGACGGGGGGGGGGGGGGGCAGTGCCGTCTCCGGGATACAGAGACGCGTTACGGTGAAATGGATTTATACAGCGCCATGATTTATTCAAATTACCATGACGCCATAAATGTCAGATGAGGATAGAGGATATAGAGGAGCCGGCTCCCGTCTTGGGCTGGACCGTAATATATGCCATGAATGTTTTGGCTGATTGAAGGCCACCACGCTTTAGTGCCGCCCCGTTAATAATACACCTGTTCCTGAAGGCAGCTGTGCCAGTCTCTCGTAGGACCACAAGTGCGTAGAGGGGAAACCCTACTCGCCGTAGTGCACAGGTGATCTACAGTGGGTGCACAGGTGGTCTACAGGGGGTGCACAGGTGGTCTACAGGGGGTGCACAGGTGGTCTACAGGGGGTGCACAGGTGGTCTACAGGGGGTGCACAGGTGATCTACAGGGGGTGCACAGGTGGTCTACAGGGGTGCACAGGTGATCTACAGGGGGTGCACAGGTGGGGGGAGACTTAACGTAGAAACTGTGACCCCTCTCAGGTGCGAGACCACGAGACTCAAAGGAACTGCCTCACAGCGTGGGTCATTGATGGAATAAATTGACCTTTTGTGTACTCACCTAGTTGTATTCACCTAGTTGTGGTTGCGGGGGATGAGCTCTGGCTCTTTGGTCCCGCCTCTCAACCGTCAATCTACTGGTGTACAATTACTGAGCCTACTGGGCTCTTATCATATCTACATTTGAAACTGTGTATGGAGTCAGCCTCCACCACATCACTTCCTAATGCATTCCATTTACTAACTACTCTGACACTAAAGAAGTTCTTTCTAATGTTTCTATGGGTCATTTGGGTGCTTAGCTTCCACCTGTGTCCCCTTGTGCGTGTGCCACCCGTGTTAAATAATCCATCCTTGTCTACCTACTTGGGAGCCGGTCGGCCGAGCGGACAGCACGCTGGACTTGTGATCCTGTGGTCCTGGGTTCGATCTCAGGCGCCGGCGAGAAACAATGGGCATAGTTTCTTTCACCCTATGCCCCTGTTACCTAGCAGTAAAAATAGGTACCTGGGTTTTAGTCAGCTGTCACGGGCTGCTTCCTGGGGGTGGAGGCCTGGTCGAGGACCGGGCCGCGGGGACACTAAAAAGCCCCGAAATCATCTCAAGATAACCTCAAGATAACCTTGTCAATTCCCCTGAGAATTTTGTATGTGGTGATCATGTCTCCCCAAGCTTATCTGTCTTTCAGCGACGTGAGGTGCAGTTCACTCAGCCTTTCCTCGCCTGTGTGTGTGTTGCACCACCTTGTTCTTACTGGTAAGAACTCTAGTTACGTCGCCAATCACGAGGCCAGTAAAGCCCAGGGGGTTCGGTAGAATTATTCCCTCGGTACTCAACTCCAGGACCACGACTCTGTCACCCCTGGTATCGACTAGACGTCTCAACGCAATCTTAGCGGCTTACTTTGCATTTATTAAACAGCTTGTGATCTCGGAAGGACTACGAGGTTGTCTATAACTGCTCCTTCCGTCACAAAGCCACCTCACAAGATGGTAAACTGTTTATTTAATTCAAAATAAGGCCCAATAATTAGCTGGAAATGTACAGTTATCGTACACCAAGCATCGGCTTGGTGGAGACGAGCACCAAGCATCGGCTCCTGGAGACAGACACAAAGGGGCGAAAACCGCAAAATCAGAAGTTGGAGATCGAGGAAATTGGCGTAAAAACCTCGAACGTTCCATTGAAGAATAGACATCGACGAGAAGAGAAAGGACAACAACAGAGAACAAGGAAGAAACAAAGGCAAAAGAGCAACATAGCACATTAAAGAATATCAGGGTCGGGATCAAGGTCAGCAAAGTCAGGGTTAGGGGGTATGGGTAAACTAAACAAAGACGGAGGGAAGGAAGCAGGAGAACAGACCAGAGTTGGGCGGGCGGGGTCCAGAGGAGGAGGAGACAACGGAGAGGAGAAGTCAAAGACAGCAGCAGGAAGAGGGGGAGGAGAAAGAGGTTAGCACACCTCAGCAAAGGCAGCAACTGAAAGGGAAGCAGGGGCCAAAGAATCTTCCATAGCAGGAACGGGGCGCAAACACCGAAATGGGAGGAGAAGGAGCAGTAGAGCCAGTAGTAGGGGCCGAGGAAGGAAGCGAAGCCTTCTTACCCGCCGGGGAGGAGGAAGGAGATGAGCCAGGCTTACGCTTCTGACTTGAAGAGACCGGTGTCCCAGCAACTACATACCGGGCAACGGATTCCAGCGTCTCGACAGAAGCCGAACGAGAGCACACACGACGGCCGTTAGGAGAGCGATGGACATCCGCCTGCACCGACAGACGGCGGGGAGAGTCGATAGATGGAGGAGAAGGATGGGGAGGAGGATCGGAGGGAGACGAGGAATAGACACAGGAGACACGACAGACCGGGTAGAAAGAAGGGGAACTCCAGACAGGACCAGGAGGGGGACCCTCGGGACAGAACTCAAAGGAACAGAGGAGGGGGCAGTGGGCGTATCAGGGTCCAAGGCCCGGAAACGGTTGTGAGTCTGAGAAAGGTGGGAAGGACGAGGAGAGGAAGAGCGCAACACCCGAGCATAAGAGACGTTAGCATAAGGCGGGAGCCACGAACCTGGCGCCTCGCCTCAGGAAAAGATAAACGCTCCCGGTGCTTCAAGTTGAGGACGGCTGCCTCATGCTTGTAATGGATACAGGCACGGGAGAAGGTAGGATGGGCCTCACTGCAGTTGAGGCAGCGAGCATGGGGAGAAGTGCACTCCGACTTAGAGTGACCTTCACCCCCACACAAAGGACAGAGAGAGACAGTCCTAGAGCAGCGGAGGGCACCATGCCCAAACCTCCAGCACTTGTTACAAAGCCGAGGAGAAGGAATATACTCCTGGACAGAGCACCTGGCACCAGCAAGAATGACAGAGGATGGAAGGGTCCTACCATCAAAGGTGATCTTCACAACTCGAAGGGGTTGACGGCGACGACCACGAGGGGGACGAGTAAACAAGTCAGCCTGGAGGACAGAATGGCCTTGGGCATCAAGGATATTCCGAATGTCATCGTGGCAGTCCTGCAGATTCCGAACACCGGTTGCAACATGGGGCGGGAGCAGAATAGTGCCAACACTGGCATTCAATTGAGCGTTCTTTGAGACCCGAACAGGGGTCTCGCCAAGGCAGGATAAGGCAGCCAAGCGGGAAGCAGCATCCTGAGAAGGAGCAGCAATGACACGTGTACCGAGATGAGTGGGGTTGAAAGTAACAGAGGCATCCACGGAATCAACGAGATGTCAATGGAGGGAGAAATCGTCAGGAGGCGCAGAATCAAGAGGGAGGAAATAAAAATATTTGGCCCACGAAGCGGGACCAAACAAGGCTTGATAGGTATCAGAACGGGAAGGAATCGAGCGAGGGCAGCCGTGACGAGGACGGCGTTGAGGACCCCCAGAGAGAGAGGGGTTAAAAGGCGCAGTAGTTACAATGAGAGATGGAGCTGCGCCAGGGGACGAGGTAGTCACCACTGGGGCTTGGGGCTCGACCCAACCACAGAGGAGGGAGGGGAGCCGAGGGGAGGAGTCAGAGAGGCCAAAGTGGAAGCAAGGTCAGGGCCCAATGCAACGGAGGCTACAGAGCCCGGTCTTCCAACACAGACCGACTCGGGGGCTTGGTCTCCCACCCCACGAGCCTGAGAAGGTAAAGGAGAAACAGTAGAACCAGTAAACATCATCGCTACGAGAAAAGTGTTTTACTCGTAACTCTAGTAATACCTATATAAGATATATATATATACATATATATATATATATATATATATATATATATATATATATATATATATATATATATATATATATGCAGTTCCGCCGGTCATTATTATAATGCAATATCTAACATCTTTTAATATAGTTAACTTGGAATTGGTGATAGGATTTGACCCCGGGTGTTGGAGGTGGCGCTTTGGTGGCAGTGTTGGAGAAGGTGGCTTTGGTGGCAGTGTTGGAGAAGGTGGCTTTGGTGGCAGTGTTGGAGAAGGTGGCTTTGGTGGCAGTGTTGGAGAAGGTGGCTTTGGTGGCAGAGTTGGAGAAGGTGGCTTTGGTGGCAGTGTTGGAGAAGGTGGCTTTGGTGGCAGTGTTGGAGAAGGTGGCTTTGGTGGCAGTGTTGGAGAAGGTGGCTTTGGTGGCAGTGTTGGAGAAGGTGCTTTGGTGGCAGAGTTGGAGAAGGTGGCTTTGGTGGCAGTGTTGGAGAAGGTGGCTTTGGTGGCAGTGTTGGAGAAGGTGGCTTTGGTGGCAGTGTTGGAGAAGGTGGCTTTGGTGGCAGTGTTGGAGAAGGTGACACTGATCATGAGGTGAAATGGGGGAGTTTGGAGGGGAAGATTGTAAAAGTGCAAGTGTTTTGCACTGTTTCATGTTATAATTGTGAGTTGCGTGTGTGTGCGGGATTGATGGAGAGTGTGGTGGTAGTTGGTGAGGCAGAGTGAGGTGTTGACTAGCTTCAATCTGCTGACAAGTGTTATGACCCCAGGTAGCTTGAAGAACGAGTCTACCTATCAGAGTTATTCCACATACGAGACCTAATTGAGAGGTCAGAGAAAATTTTATATATATATATATATATATATATATATATATATATATATATATATAAATATATATAAATATATATATATATATATATATTATATATATATATATATATATATATATATATATATATATATATATATATATATATATATATAATAAACCCGCGAGGCTCGCGAGACGACGGCATGACCTTACTTGAGCAACAGAGGTCGTGAGAAAGAGTCGCGCTTTGCTGAGCTCCTGGCAAAGGAGGAACCCCTAGTTCTGTGTTCCAATAAGAGGAGGTAATCAAGTAGGCGTTTATGTGTGAAGCCTGAGAGCGATTTAAAGTGCTCAAGTCAGGACTGGAGGCAGCCTTGTGAAGCAGTCCTATAGCGATTTTTGTGGGCGGCCTGTGTGTGCGCCATTGTGAGGACCAGGACCTAGATTCAGGAAGCTCCATGTATTTCCTCGTAAGTAGGTTTGCTACGAAGGTTCATAAGTGTGCCTTAAGAAGATGCTTAGGTGCAATTCAAGTACGTCCACTTAGGAAGATATTTGTTGGTTCAACTGCGTGCCGATAGAGGTCACTACTGTGTTTCGTTTGGCCAATCAGAGAGCAGCAACATTCTTCATATTGAAGATTAGCGCTGGCTTATCGGAGCTCTACTGCCTCCTATTTACGTCGAATTTTCTTATAAAATTAGTATATTTCGAAGTAAAACTATGTTTTTTCAACTTCTACAGCCAGCACCGACATTATAGTAAACAAATATGTTGCATTTGTTGTTTACCTACGTAATTCTAAGAGATACTGTGTAGCTGTCCTTGTTGCTCGGAAGATGCGCTGACAATTATTGTATATATTTACTGAATGTACCCAAGGGCCACTAACTATCTAGTGGCCT
>WNGS01164858.1:4769696-4798937 GCA_020271785.1 Procambarus virginalis | reverse complement strand
GTAGCAACGCTAAAACACACTCAATAACACAAATGCGAAGAGGCTTGAATGGTCCCCAAGCCAATATGCATCCGAAAACTCCTCACCCCCTGAAGGATTCGAACCCAGACAGTCAGAGCTCCATGCACCTTAGCGTATTCAGTACTATACCACTAGACCACACTGACTGTACAAAAAAGGTTGGAAGTCTTGAGACCTTATTGACCATCGAGTGCTGTCGGGTGTTGGGTAAAGGTCTCACGACTTCCTTTTTTGTACAGTGTGGTCTAGTTTGTATAGTAACTGGATACGCTAAGGTGCATATAGCCCTGGCTGTCCAGTACTATACAATATATATATATATATATATATATATATATATATATATATATATATATATATATATATATATATATATATATATAAATGTATTGCGTTTATGCAAAAGCATGTATAAGCATGCAGGTTGTGTGTAGGGTACAGACCGTCGACCTGCATGCTGGTGGGGGGGGGGGGCTTGAGGGAGATGGGGGGAGAGGAGGGGGTAGGGGGAGGGAGTGAAAGGAAGGCTCAGGTCTCATTTTCTTTCAACAAATTATTCACAATAAAATTAATCTTAAAAACAAAACCACACAAAAATAGATATCATCCGCGCTGCGATAACACAGCACTGGCAGGGCCAGCAATCATAGGTAGTGAGGTTTCGTCCGCCCCGGACAATGACTATAATCAACACCAACTTTGCATAATATGTTGCCAGATCTGGAGGATGGCAATCTCCCTCCACCGAACACAGTTAATGTGAAGATACGAGAGGCACTGCAGCACTCTGCTTGTCACTGTTTACTGCCCGCGCATGTTTATGTTCGCTGGGTTCAACATGCGGCTTGAAGAGTGCTTTAGCGAGTAGTGAATTATCTTCCAGTAATGAGAGTTAGCTGCGGTGTGTAGTTGATATGTTGTGGGCGCCGCGGACCTTCCTGCCACTGTCTTGTTACTGCAACACACGGGGGTGTTGTTATGAGGCGTGGCAGAGGCGGTGGACGAGTATAAGCTTGTTGGTCAACTTGAAACGATGTTATACCAGCTGACCAGGTCCGGGAAAGGTAGCCAGGGAAACATAGGAGAGTGCAGAGAAGAGGCACATGTGTCTGTGGGGAGAGCAGCAGCCGCGGTTGCGGTCCGCCGCAGCCACCGCCGCCTCCCCCGCCTCCCCCCAATCACAGCTGAAAGAAAGAATCCAAAGACACTCTGCTTATATATATGCACTATATGCCTATATATGCACAATATGCTATATATTATAATATTAATTTATATTTGTAAAAATTCCCGTTTTGAATGAACAGCAATGTAAACATTTATGAATGCTTGTCTGAGGGGTCGACCGCTGGATGTAATGGACTTGGGTCGAGGACGGGTTGGACACACGACTCACAATCTGATACCATTCGATCATTTCTCGAACATTGTTTTGCTGACGACTTTTGTTCGAACCACAACGCTGTAAATGCTTCACCCACGTACTACAAATACAAATAATCGCCAACAGAACTTAAACACCTAACCTATGTCTAACTTTACATAGAAATTTAATATCATATAATATTAACTAAAGAACACAAATCAAATGTTAAATTCACTGTATGCTAAAACTGATGACACTGCGATTGGGTCGCGACCGCCGCTCTAACGAGCCTAGCCTGAGGACGGGTCAGTCGCATTGTGGTCAAGCTGTTCAAGTGATTCATCAGTGAGGGGTATCGTCGGGGGGAGGGGTAACTTGAGGAGTGTGCTTCATCCAATAGTAATGTGATGAACATGGGCAGTGATTCATCAGAGGTAATGTGGCGAGCGCCTCGCCAGGGGGGGGGGATGGGACAAAACACTCCGTCAAGACTGGTAAGCTGTCATGTTGACTTGACTGACGTGTGTATGACCCTCGCCACCATGACCTGCCAGGTTCCGCCTGCCGACATGCCAAGTAAATATCCTGTTCCTTAATGACTTCCTGTGGAGGCAGAGAGAGAGGCGCCGCCGTGAGAGATCGTCCTGTTAGGCAAGGGTGAAAGAGGCAGAGGAAACATTGGAGAACTTGAACTTGGTGGAACAAATTAGTCCAGGTGGGTAATCCAGGTGGAGCAAATTAAAACAGGTAGTCTTGGGTGCTATTTAGAATTTCACGCCTGAAATTATACAGCCTTCACGACTCAGACTCCGTAAATGACTATGGTTCAACAGATGTCTCAATAAATAATATTGGAAGGCTACCAATGCGTTGGTTTCGAGGATCACGTCCCCGCGGCCCGGTCTCTGACCAGCCTCCTGTCTACGTACATATAGTAGGAAAGCCTTCCTATACCGATCATCCGGTAGTGTCGGTGCTATTATTCCTTCTGAAGATGTATTAATATACGAAAGTACTTAAGGAAATAACTGTTTCAATTCCTCCTCCGTGGTCTGACACTGTCACATTTTTACAATACTTACCACCAGACCTAACCGCTAGGTCTAGCGGTAACCTAACAGATTAACCGTTCATTACGTGTTAAATTTGTCGTGATTTACACACACACAACACAACACACATCACACACACACACACACACACACAACACAACACCACACACACACACACACACACACACACACACACCACACACATGGCACTAGGAGACTAGGAGAACGTATTGGTAGCACCATTTCCCCATTCCGGTCTATGCTGACACAATGAAGGGGAACAGTCTAAACCTGTGAGAGGTCGTGTACACCTTTTATTCCCGACATTAAGGTACGCAGAGAGCTAACGGCAAAGCTGAAATCACCTTACTTCCCCTAAAGGTTACTCTGTAGCCCTGTTTTTCGACCTATGATCTTTCCGCCTTATCGCTCATCATTCTCTATTGTAGGGCTGCCCTGAGCTTTACTACTGTATCTTACGTACCCTTTTTATCTGATTACTTTCCTCGATGATCGTCTTACCCTTTCGCTAGCCCCGATCATTTCCCTCTACTTCATCTTCATCCCATAGGTAACGCCCAGCTTAGCGTCATGCGTACCACTCGTTTCTAATTAGAACATCTTCATAAACTTAGATAGTCCCTATGATGCGATCGCATTTACTCGTTGGTCGCTTTTTTACATACTTTTCCGCCTACGTTGGGCTATCTAGTCTCTAGTGTCGCATCCCAGCTCGCCGTCATCTGGATCCCATCTGAATCAAGCATATAATGAAACCTGGAAAAAGGTTCAGAGGTTTGCAACGAGACTACGTCCCTGAGCTACGAGGGATGGGGTATGAGGAGCGCCTGAGGGGACTGTGCCTTAGCGGACCTAGAAGAAGAAGGGAGAGGAGGGGACATGATAGGAACGTATAAAAATACTCAGAGGGATTGACAGAGTGGACATAGACGAAATGTTCACACGGAATAGTAACAGAACGAGGGGACATGATGGAATGAAACTCAGATGAGTCACAGATATGTTAGGAAGTTTTCTTTTAGCGTGAGAGTAGTGGGAAAATGGAATGCACTCAAGGAACAGGGTGTGGAAGCAATACTACTTCATAATTTTAAACCAGGTATGATAGGGAAATGGGACAGGAGTCATTGCTGTAAACAACAGATGCTCGAAAGGCGGGATCCAAGAGTCAATGCTCGATCCTTGCAAGACACATATAGGTGAGGTACATATAGGTGAGTACACACAGCACACACACACACACACACCAACCACACACACACACACACACAACAGGACAAGCGCAGGAATCGTCGAAAAATGGCTGTTAGAGTTTAACCAATGTCAATGTAATTGTAATGAGATAGGGGTAGGGAAGCAGGAGACCAGATAAATGGATCATTTGGGAGATGAAATTACTTCAAGAGTCAGAGAGAGAGAAAGACCTGGGGGTTGATATCACGCCGAGACCTGTCCCCTGAACTCATATCAAGAGGATAACATCAGCAGCATATGCCAGGTTGGCTAACATAAGAACGGCTTTAGAAATTGTGTAAGGAATCTTTCAGAACATTATATACCACATATGTCAGACCATTCCTGGAGTATGCGGCTCCAGGGCATGGAGTCCCTATCTAGTCAAGATAAGACTTAAACTGGAAAAGGTTCAAAAGGTTTGGCCACCAGACTAGTACCGTAGCTGAGAGGTATGGAGCTACGAGGAGGCGACTGCAGGAATTAAACCTCACTTCGTTGGAAGACAGAAGAGTTAGGGGGGGACATGATCACCACATTCAAGATTCTCAGGGGAATCGACAGGGTTGATAAAGACAGGCTGTTTAACCACAAGGGGCACACCCGCACTAGGGGACCACAGGTGGAAACTGAGTGCCCACAAATGAGCCACAGAGATATTAGAAAGAACTTTTTTAGTGTCAGAGTGGTTGGTTGACAAATGGAATGCATTCAGGAAGCGATGTGGTGGAGGCTGACTCCATACACAGTTTCAAGTGTAGATATGATAGAGCCCAATAGGCTCAGGAAACTGTACACCTGTTGATTGACGGTTGAGAGGCGGGACCAAAGAGCCAGAGCTCAACCCCCGCAAGCACAACTAGGTGAGTACAACTAGGTGAAGTCACACCACACACACACACACACACACAACACACACACACACACACACACACACACACACAAATATATATATATATATATATATATATATTATAATATAGATATATATATATATATATATATATATATATATGCAAACAAGCCTGAATGGTCCCCAGGACTAGATACAACTGAAAACTCACACCCCAGAAGTGACTCGAACCCATACTCCCAGGAGCAACGCAACTGGTATGTACAGGACGCCTTAAACCACTTGACCATCACGACCGGACATAAGGAAGTGATAGCCGAGGCTATATGAACCACTTCCCCGCCCCGCCGGCACTCGGATGGTAATCTTGGGCATAGCATTTTATCAAATCACCTCATTTTTGGGGGTTCGAGTCACTTCTGGGGTGTGAGTTTTCAGTTGTATCTAGTTCTGGGGACCATTCAGGCTTGTTTGCATATATAAATATATATATATATATATATATATATATATATATATATATATATATATATATATATATATATATATATATATATACATACGAGAATCTCTCTGCGTCATGACGCTCCTTTTAACGCACTATTGTGCGCAATTTATTCAAGGGCAACCTTAAATTTTAAGGGTTAAATTTTTTAGTCTTCCTGGACAGTTCTTATCTATTGTATTCGTGTGGAATGTATCGAGGTGTTTACTTTGTTTGAAGCTGTCGTCACGTGCTGTTGAAGCTGTTTGCATTACGGAGGCTGACCTTCAAGTTCAGGAGCTTTCCACTTCCCGGTATCCAGAGCCACCATGTTGACTGACGCGACTTGTAATGTCTCCGTAAACTTAGTAAGACTCCACTATCGACCTCACTCAAGTTTACGTCGAGTTTTAACCAACAGCAAATCTTGGAAACTTGCAACTCGTACTTCAAGGCCCCTTTTTTTAGTATTAGAATACACGTATTGCTGGAATTCCTTTCACGTTATCTTCAGACTCCAACATGGCAGGTGGCAGTTATATCCTTGATGTTTTAAGACGTTTCTTCCTGGACGCTTAAGTGCATTAAGCATTTCTATTCTGCAGTTTTGACTGGTGGCTTAAATGTTGCAGCTGACGTGTCTGCTGTCTTCGGAGATAAGTGTTGTTAATGCTGATTGATTGATTGATAAAGAGTAAGCCACCCAAGAGGTGGCACGGGCATGAATAGCCCGTAAGTGGTGGCCCTTATGAGCCATTAACAGTATCGAGAGATGATACTGGAGATCTGTGGAGGTTGTTAATGCTGAACAAGCGGCAGTTTTATATGCTCCGAGCAATTTTACGTTATAAAAACACCACTTCTCCTAATTTAGGGTAATTAAGGTAATTGACTCAGAAGATCAGTCAATAGATACAGATCTACCGGGACTTTAAGTTTTAAATTCTTACAGAATGGATGTGTAGCGAGTAAATCTTATGCTCGCTCCATTCTCATTATCTTAATAGCATAACTAATTAGCACTAATTGCAGAAGCTACAATCCTTTCCCCAGTTACAGGTAATACTCTTCTCATCTTGTTGGAGGGAGCTGAGGTGTAATCACCATATAAGCGATATGAGGAATAGCGGCGGGGACACCATTTGGTCACCATTTGGTCCGGGAGACATCTCCCGTCGCGCAGGGTGCAGTTGCGCCTCCACAGGTCTCCAGTATCATCTTTTGATACTGGTAATGGCTCAAAAGGGCCACCACTTACAGGCTATTCATGCCCGTGCCACCTCTTGGGTGGCTTAATCTTCATCAATCATCAATAGAGGCGGGGAATACGGGAGATATCTCCCGTCACGCAGGGTGCAGCCGCACCTCCACTGATCTCCAGTATCATCTATTGATACTGGTAATGGCTCGAAAGGGCCACCACTTACGGGCTATTCATGCCCGTGCCACCTTTTGGGTGGCTTAATCTTCATCAATCAATCGCAATAGCGGACAGTACAATTTCCAGTCAAGAATGTAGCACTCGGCATAGGCAGTTCTAATCGTCTCCAAGACGCTACAGCTTCGACACAGAACAGGCAGCAGACCAGGACCACATCCAGCTACAACGCTTTCCCACATAGAGCTTCGGGACTCCTGCCACACTCAGCTCTCTACTCTACTCCAAGCTCCGTCTCAACGTCTACGACACTGCTGTATCCAGGACTACTAAATAAATATTAAAACCCACTAAACACTTTGTATCTAATCTACCCAACAACGTATCATAATCGTACGTTACAGATGGAATTCCTTTAAATATTGACTAAACTCCAGACAAGGGGAAATATATGATAAAAGTCAGGGCGCTTAGCAGCCGAGTGGGTGGATGGAACCAAAACCAAATGCTGGGTGGACAGCGCTTCGGATTCGTAGTCCTGAGGTTCCGGGTTCGATCCCCGATAGAGGCGGAGACAAATGGGCAAAATGTTTCTTTCACCCTGATGCCCCCTGTTACCTAGCAATAAATACGTACCTGGGAGTTAGACAGTTGCTACGGGCTGCTTCCTGGGGGTGTATAACAAAAGGAGGCCTGGTCGAGGACCGGGCCGCGGGGACGCTAAACCCCGAAATCATCTCAAGATAACCTCAAGATAACAATCTGGAAGATCACAGGAGATGTACCCCGTCAGTTCGGGACTTATATCTCGGACTAAATTAAGGGAAATATATGAAAGACACAGGAAAACAATTATATGAATTTTATTAATGAAAAATGGCAATTAAATATATCCTAGTCTAAATAAATTTCAATCTTTTAAGGCATATGGAGATGGACATACCAATTTGTACATAAACTCAACAAAACGCTACCATTCTCCTGCTACCCAGGCAAGATGTGGTGGCCTCCTCCCTGGCGTGGTGTCCACCCCCCCCTCTCAACACAACCTGTCCTCGCAAATTCGTATAGTCAATATTGACTTATTAAATATGTGCATAGGTGACATACTTAAACATAATAGTTTCCCTTGAAAAGCTTCATAGAAAACACCGACCTTACCTAACCTACTTAGTATGTTAAGATAAGCATCTTATTGCTTCGTAATTACAATTATTACCTAACCTCTGCCTATAATAGGTTAAGTAACAATTGTAATTACGAAGCTATAAGATGCTTATTTTAACATACTAAGTAGGTTAGGTAAGGTCGGTGTTTTCTATGAAGCTTTTCAAGGGAAACTATTATGTTTAGTATGTCACCTATGCATGTAACTAATAAGTCAATATTGACTATACGAATTTGCGAGGACGGGTTGCTCAACAAAACCAAATGCCTACTCACACACTGCTCTATTTTTGTTTCGTAACTTCCAAGTGAAGTTCTGGCTCCACCCACTTAAGGGTTAATTTAGTTTCGAAGGCAAGACTAAAACTTGCCCTCGAAACTCCGCCTATTTTAGCCCTACATCCAATCAGCTGAAACTATTCCTAGGTACTCACCTATTTGTGCTTGGGGGGTTGAGCTCTGGCTCTTTGGTCCCGCCTCTCAACTGTCAAATCAACTGGTGTAACCAGTTGTAACCCTTGTAACCACCAAACACAAGGGAGAACTTACGACCCCATGGTTTATAATTTGCCTCCAGCCGTCAAGGGGGAGGGAGGAGAGAGGGAAGAGAGAGGAAGAGAAGGGAAGAGGGGAGGAGAGAGGGAAGAGAGAGGGAAGAGAAGAGAGAGGGAGGAGGAGAGGGAAGAGAGAGGAAGAGAAGGGAGAGAGGGAGGAGAGAGGGAAGAGAGAGGAAGAGAAGGGAGAGAGGGAGGAGAGAGGGAAGAGAGAGGAAGAGAAGGGAGAGAGGGAGGAGAGGCCTACATGTTCAAGCTGACCATTACACCTACTACTTTACCCAGTTCGTGTTTGTCCCGGTTATTTCAGCCAGCTTCTCCTTTTATACAATAGTTTTTAATGGGGAACAGTGCCAGATGCTTTTTGGCAGTCTAGGAAAATGCAGTCTACCAGCCTTCCTTTCCTGCCTTATTTTAGTACCTTATCATGAAACTTAATTATGTTTGTCAGGCACGACTTTCCATTTCTAAATCCATTTATTATTATTAAAATTTTTATTGACAAAATTCATTACAATTTGCTTAATCTGAGGATTTCGATTAAGTCTTATTAAAGTGAGGATAATGCTGGCATACACATGCTGATTTTTTTGTCACGAAGTCGATCCTCTCCAGATGTTCCACCATTCTCGATCTGATTACTGATTACTTTCACCTGATTACTTGACCTGATTACTTTCACCTGATTCACCTGATTACTTTCTCCAGATGTTCCACCATTCTCGACCTGATTGCTGATTACTTTCACCTGATTACTTCACCTGATTCACCTGATTACTTTCTCCAGATGTTCCACCATTCTCGACCTGATTGCTGATTACTTTCACCTGATTACTCACCTGATTCACCTGATTACTTTCTCAGATGTTCCACCATTCTCGACCTGATTGCTGATTACTTTCACCTGATTACTTCACCTGATTCACCTTACTTTCACCTGATTAGGTTACCACCTGATTACTTTCTCCAGCACTTACAAGGAATACTTTAATTGTTGACCAGACCACACACTAGAAGTTGAAGGGACGACGACGTTTCGGTCCGTCCTGGACCATTCTCAAGTCGCTTGTGATGAGGAGGTAGAGAACGGGTAATAAATAGGCAAGAGAGAGGTGAGGAGGAAAGTAAGGTGTAGAGAATAGTAGTAATAATGAGAACTGCAGAAGGCCTATTGGCCCATACGAGGCAGCTCCCATTATAACCACCGAAGGAAAAGTAATAGGAATAAGAAGAGGATAGCAAGGGAGCGTAGGAGAAGAGAGAAAGAAAAGGAAAGAGAAAGAAAGATAAATGGAAGGGGTAAGCTTATGTTAAGTCACGTTTGTTAGAAAGATTAGAGCATTTGAGTATGTACTGTGAAAGGGAAGAGTCCACAGCAACAAAGCCAGGACTCATGTTCATGTTGGGTACTTGGTGTATAAGAGCCGATTCTACAAGACGGCGTCTGTGAAGAGTAGAGGCAGGAAAGATTATTTTGGAGGAAGACCAATCAATGGGATGATTAGAATCCCTCACATGGCAGAAGAGAGCATTGTTAGTGTCTGCAGACTTAACACTTCTCTTGTGTTCTTTAAGTCTGTCATTCAGTGTACGGCCAGTTTCGCCAAAGTATTGGAGAGGACAAGATGAACAGGAAATAGAGTAGACACCAGCAGCATTTGAAGCAGGAGGAGCAGTGTGAACTAGATTGCTACGAAGTGTGTTAGTTTGTCGAAAGGCGAGTTTAATGTCAAGAGGACGAAAGGTATTGGTAAAAGTTTTGAGTTCAGATATGAAGGGAAGGCATAGTACAGTGCTACTACTGTTGGAAGCAGGTTTAGGATGAAAGAAATTTCGTTTAGCTTGAGAGTAGGCAGAGTTGATGAAATGCAAAGGATAACCAAGGCGAGAGAATGATTTGTAGATAAAGGAAATTTCAGAATCAAGAAACTGAGGGTCGCTGATGCGTAGAGCGCGGAGGAAGAGAGAGACGAGGACATTTTCTTAACAGAAGGAGGATGGTAGGAAAAGAAGTGAATGTACATGCCACTGTGCATGGGTTTACGGTAGACAGAGAAAGAGAACCCAGACACAGAGCTGTGAACATGAACATCCAGAAAAGGAAGGAGGGAATTAGATTCCCACTCAACTTTGAAATGGATAGAAGGAGCCAGATTGTTAAGAGAGGCGAGGAAAGGCTGGAAAAGATTAAGGTCATGAGGCCATAAAGCAAAAATGTCATCAACATAGCGAAGCCAGAGAGAGGGACGAGTATCAATAGAAGGAAGAAGAACAGTTTCGAAGTATTCCATGTAGAAATTAGCAAGAACAGGGGAGAGAGGGGAACCCATAGCGACACCGAAAGTTTGAGTGTAATATTTACCGTTAAAAGAGAAAGAATTAGATTCAACACAGAGTCTAATGAGATCGAGGAAAACGTCAGTGGGAAGAGGGAGAGGAAGAAGGCCCTCTGACGCCTTCCGTCTAAGGAAAGAGAGAACGTCATCTAGCGGAACATTTGTAAACAGAGAGTCAACATCAAGACTAAGCATCTTACAAGAGGGTTGCAGGCGCAGTCTTTCTATGAAGTCCTGAGAGTGACGAAGGTGGGCAGGGGAAAAAGTGCCAAGGTAAGGCGTCAGGGTTTTAGCGAGCCAGGAGGCAAGAGAATAGCTGACAGAGCCCCGTGAAGAAATGATAGGACGAAGAGGAACACCAGGTTTATGAGTCTTAGGAAGACCATAGAAATAAGGAAGAGAAGGGCAGATGACACGGAAACGTTTAATGAGATCAAAGTCAGGAGGGCAAAGACTAGAGAGCTGTCTTAGTTTGCGGTTAAAGGAAGTTTTGAGGCGAACCGCAAACTAAGACAGCTCTCTAGTCTTTGCCCTCCTGACTTTGATCTCATTAAACGTTTCCGTGTCATCTGCCCTTCTCTTCCTTATTTCTATGGTCTTCCTAAGACTCATAAACCTGGTGTTCCTCTTCGTCCTATCATTTCTTCACGGGGCTCTGTCAGCTATTCTCTTGCCTCCTGGCTCGCTAAAACCCTGACGCCTTACCTTGGCACTTTTTCCCCTGCCCACCTTCGTCACTCTCAGGACTTCATAGAAAGACTGCGCCTGCAACCCTCTTGTAAGATGCTTAGTCTTGATGTTGACTCTCTGTTTACAAATGTTCCGCTAGATGACGTTCTCTCTTTCCTTAGACGGAAGGCGTCAGAGGGCCTTCTTCCTCTCCCTCTTCCCACTGACGTTTTCCTCGATCTCATTAGACTCTGTGTTGAATCTAATTCTTTCTCTTTTAACGGTAAATATTACACTCAAACTTTCGGTGTCGCTATGGGTTCCCCTCTCTCCCCTGTTCTTGCTAATTTCTACATGGAATACTTCGAAACTGTTCTTCTTCCTTCTATTGATACTCGTCCCTCTCTCTGGCTTCGCTATGTTGATGACATTTTTGCTTTATGGCCTCATGACCTTAATCTTTTCCAGCCTTTCCTCGCCTCTCTTAACAATCTGGCTCCTTCTATCCATTTCAAAGTTGAGTGGGAATCTAATTCCCTCCTTCCTTTTCTGGATGTTCATGTTCACAGCTCTGTGTCTGGGTTCTCTTTCTCTGTCTACCGTAAACCCATGCACAGTGGCATGTACATTCACTTCTTTTCCTACCATCCTCCTTCTGTTAAGAAAAATGTCCTCGTCTCTCTCTTCCTCCGCGCTCTACGCATCAGCGACCCTCAGTTTCTTGATTCTGAAATTTCCTTTATCTACAAATCATTCTCTCGCCTTGGTTATCCTTTGCATTTCATCAACTCTGCCTACTCTCAAGCTAAACGAAATTTCTTTCATCCTAAACCTGCTTCCAACAGTAGTAGCACTGTACTATGCCTTCCCTTCATATCTGAACTCAAAACTTTTACCAATACCTTTCGTCCTCTTGACATTAAACTCGCCTTTCGACAAACTAACACACTTCGTAGCAATCTAGTTCACACTGCTCCTCCTGCTTCAAATGCTGCTGGTGTCTACTCTATTTCCTGTTCATCTTGTCCTCTCCAATACTTTGGCGAAACTGGCCGTACACTGAATGACAGACTTAAAGAACACAAGAGAAGTGTTAAGTCTGCAGACACTAACAATGCTCTCTTCTGCCATGTGAGGGATTCTAATCATCCCATTGATTGGTCTTCCTCCAAAATAATCTTTCCTGCCTCTACTCTTCACAGACGCCGTCTTGTAGAATCGGCTCTTATACACCAAGTACCCAACATGAACATGAGTCCTGGCTTTGTTGCTGTGGACTCTTCCCTTTCACAGTACATACTCAAATGCTCTAATCTTTCTAACAAACGTGACTTAACATAAGCTTACCCCTTCCATTTATCTTTCTTTCTCTTTCCTTTTCTTTCTCTCTTCTCCTACGCTCCCTTGCTATCCTCTTCTTATTCCTATTACTTTTCCTTCGGTGGTTATAATGGGAGCTGCCTCGTATGGGCCAATAGGCCTTCTGCAGTTCTCATTATTACTACTATTCTCTACACCTTACTTTCCTCCTCACCTCTCTCTTGCCTATTTATTACCCGTTCTCTACCTCCTCATCACAAGCGACTTGAGAATGGTCCAGGACGGACCGAAACGTCGTCGTCCCTTCAACTTCTAGTGTGTGGTCTGGTCAACATACTTCAGCCACGTTATTGTGACTCATCGCCTGAATACTTGTTAATGACACTGGTATGTAGTTTAGTGCCTCCTTTCTATCCCCTGTTTTGAATACTGGAACTACAAGGTTCGAACCCTCGTCACGGCCCTTGTGGATTTGTTCACTGGAACTACATTTGCCGTTTTCCCAGGCAGCTGGGAGATATCCTGTCTCAAGCGTTCTTTATTAAAAATGTTGACTTTTGTATTCTGTTCTAGTTTCAATTCGAGTTAATTCGTTGTGTTCATAGTGGAGAAGTCGAGACTGTTTTTATTTAAACATTGTATTGTATCCTGCACCTTCATGGAAGACTTGCTGTAGTCTTGTGGGCTAGTTATGTAGTGCATGTTACAGTACCCCTCGGGACGACGTCACAGTACCCCTCGGGAAGACGTCACAGTACCCCTCGGGACGACGTCACAGTTCCCCTCGGGAAGACGTCACAGTACCCTCGGGACGACGTCACAATACCCGTCGGGAAGACGTCACAGTACCCCTCGGGAAGACGTCACAGTACCCCTCGGGAAGACGTCACAGTACCCGTCGGGAAGACGTCACAGTACCCCTCGGTAAGACGTCACAGTACCCCTCGGTAAGACGTCACAGTACCCGTCGGGAAGACGTCACAGTACCCGTCGGGAAGACGTCACAGTACCCCTCGGGAAGACGTCACAGTACCCGTCGGGAAGACGTCACAGTACCCGTCGGGAAGACGTCACAGTACCCCTCGGGAAGACGTCACAGTACCCCTCGGGAAGACGTCACAGTACCCCTCGGGAAGACGTCACAGTACCCGTCGGGAAGACGTCACAGTACCCGTCGGGAAGACGTCACAGTACCCCTCGGGAAGACGTCACAGTACCCCTCGGGACGACGTCACAGTTCCCCTCGGGAAGACGTCACAGTACCCCTCGGGACGACGTCACAATACCCGTCGGGAAGACGTCACAGTACCCCTCGGGAAGACGTCACAGTACCCCTCGGGAAGACGTCACAGTACCCGTCGGGAAGACGTCACAGTACCCCTCGGGAAGACGTCACAGTACCCCTCGGTAAGACGTCACAGTACCCGTCGGGAAGACGTCACAGTACCCGTCGGGAAGACGTCACAGTACCCCTCGGGAAGACGTCACAGTACCCGTCGGGAAGACGTCACAGTACCCGTCGGGAAGACGTCACAGTACCCCTCGGGAAGACGTCACAGTACCCCTCGGGAAGACGTCACAGTACCCCTCGGGAAGACGTCACAGTACCCGTCGGGAAGACGTCACAGTACCCGTCGGGAAGACGTCACAGTACCCTCGGGAAGACGTCACAGTACCCCTCGGGAAGACGTCACAGTACCCGTCGGGAAGACGTCACAGTACCCCTCGGGAAGACGTCACAGTACCCGTCGGGAAGACGTCACAGTACCCGTCGGGAAGACGTCACAGTACCCGTCGGGAAGACGTCACAGTACCCCTCGGGAAGACGTCACAGTACCCCTCGGGAAGACGTCACAGTACCCCTCGGGACGACGTCACAGTACCCCTCGGGAAGACGTCACAGTACCCGTCGGGAAGACGTCACAGTACCCCTCGGGAAGACGTCACAGTACCCGTCGGGAAGACGTCACAGTACCCGTCGGGAAGACGTCACAGTACCCGTCGGGAAGACGTCACAGTACCCCTCGGGAAGACGTCACAGTACCCCTCGGGAAGACGTCACAGTACCCGTCGGGAAGACGTCACAGTACCCCTCGGGAAGACGTCACAGTACCCGTCGGGAAGACGTCACAGTACCCGTCGGGAAGACGTCACAGTACCCGTCGGGAAGACGTCACAGTACCCCTCGGGAAGACGTCACAGTACCCGTCGGGAAGACGTCACAGTACCCGTCGGGAAGACGTCACAGTACCCGTCGGGAAGACGTCACAGTACCCCTCGGGAAGACGTCACAGTACCCGTCGGGAAGACGTCACAGTACCCGTCGGGAAGACGTCACAGTACCCGTCGGGAAGACGTCACAGTACCCGTCGGAAGACGTCACAGTACCCGTCGGGAAGAACTTTCACGACGGACTTCACTGATTTGAATTCGGTAATTACTCAGGTGTCTGGTCTGTCAGGAAGTTGGGGACGCGCGTCACGTGGGCATAACCAGATGCGTCATCTCGCGTGCACATTGTACTCGCGTGCACATTGTACTCGCGTGCACATTGTACTCGCGTGCACATTGTACTCGCGTGCACATTGTACTTGCGTGCACATTGTACTCGCGTGCACATTGTACTCGCGTGCACATTGTACTCGCGTGCACATTGTACTCGCGTGCACATTGTACTCGCGTGCACAGTGTACTCGCGTGCACAGTGTACTCGCGTGCACAGTGTACTCGCGTGCACATTGTACTCGCGTGCACATTGTACTCGCGTGCACATTGTACTCGCGTGCACATTGTACTCGCGTGCACATTGTACTCGCGTGCACAGTGTACTCGCGTGCACAGTGTACTCGCGTGCACATTGTACTCGCGTGCACATTGTACTCGCGTGCACATTGTACTCGCGTGCACATTGTACTCGCGTGCACAGTGTACTCGCGTGCACATTGTACTCGCGTGCACAGTGTACTCGCGTGCACATTGTACTCGCGTGCACATTGTACTCGCGTGCACAGTGTACTCGCGTGCACAGTGTACTCGCGTGCACAGTGTACTCGCGTGCACAGTGTACTCGCGTGCACAGTGTACTCGCGTGCACATTGTACTCGCGTGACCTGTTTCCTGGCCCTTGCCACGCAGTCTCGCGCATGTAAACTGAAAAGATTAGCGTTAAAAACTACATCCAATATCTATACATTTAGTTTCCACAAGGTGGTTAATACGTTGGTTATCCTTGTGTATAATATGTGTGGGAGCGCTAACATGTTAGTTCTACGGTGGTGACGCTGCAAACACAGAACGAGAAACATTTAAACAAGTTACTGAATGATGTCAGTTTGATCGGGATGTTAAAGGGACAGTGTAGCAGCTGACGTCTTGGGCTGACGACGTATGTTGTTGGTGTTTAAGATTCAGCTACGGGAACAAAAAGTTGCAAGTAGCACGGGCTATGGTGAGCCCGTAGTGGACTTACCTGGCACAGGAGCGGGGCTGTAACTTGCTGACGTTGTAGCAACAGCTTTGTTTCATACCTGGAGACGGGCGGTGTGGGCAGGTGAGAGGGGAGTGTGGGCAGGTGAGGGGGGGTGTGGGCAGGTGAGGGGGTGTGGGCAGGTGAGGGGGGTGTGGGCAGGTGAGGGGGGGGGTGTGGGCAGGTGAGGGGGGGGGGTGTGGGCAGGTGAGGGGGGGTGTGGGCAGGTGAGGGGGGGGTGTGGGCAGGTGATGGAGGAGTGTAAGCAGGTGAGGGGGGGGCAGGTGAGGGGGGGGGTGGTGGGCTTCCCCATTAAACACCTGCTTCGTGAATGGTGCTGATGGTGCCCTAGTTGTGTTGGAGTTGGTGGTAGCGGTGATGGTAGGAGCTATGGTGGTAGCGGTGATGGTAGGAGCTATGGTGGTAGCGGTGATGGTAGGAGCTATGGTGGTAGAGATGGTGGTGGCACTTGTTGTGATAGTAATGCAAGAGTTGTGGAACGGCTTTATACGAAAAATATGTCAATAATACAATTACTTCAGGATTCATCCTTCGCTCCTCCCTCAGCATGCCGCCACCTTCTGATGCTTGCTCAACCCCTTCCCCTCCCACACTAAAAAGTTACCTGGCCTCCTGCCCAAAAAGTAATAAGTCAAGGATGAAGATGTCATTTCATACAGCTACAAGAAAAGTCGAGGGCCGCCGCTCACCCAGAACGTGCAGCTCCACCAATCACATGCCACAGACGAGGCGGGAAAGAAGCTCCCACCAATCACAGCCCTGGAGACAAGGCGGGAAGAAGCCCAACTAATCACAGCCCCGGAGACAAGACGGGAAGAAGCCCAACCAATCAATCATGGCCAGTGTTGCTTCCCTGGAGTGGAAAAGTCGAGTGCTGTTGGACCGGAGAGTTTGAAATTGGCGCGAATGACGGTTGTAAATGGCCGGCCAGCGCCGACAAATCATGACTCAACACGCGCACTTACAAGGGACGGTTTGATCGTGACGAAGTGTCAAGTGATGGTCGAAGGCTAGGCCAAGATGGATGGCTTGGCTTTGTGGCTCCATCCTATTACCCCTTCTCTTAGTGACGTCTTGTCTCATCCTGTTACCCCTTCTCTTAGTGACGTCTGTTGTCTCATCCTGTTACCCCTTCTCTTAGTGACGTCTGTTGTCTCATCCTGTTACCCCTTCTCTTAGTGACGTCTGTTGTCTCATCCTGTTACCCCTTCTCTTAGTGACGTCTGTTGTCTCATCCTGTTACCCCTTCTCTTAGTGACCTGTTATCCAGTCCCATAACCCCACTCTATATGACAGCTGTGGCCCCTCTCTATTAACCCTCTCCCCCCTAACTGTTTTTTCTACCTCAGACGTGGCCAGACATTTACAATAGTAACCAGCATATATACATTTTCTTTTGTCCTACAATGACAGATATATACATCTCTTGAACAGTGATATACTGAACAATCAGCCACAGAAGATGATTGTTATGCTTCTAAAATGCTAATCTAATCTACATACATGAGTGCACAGATTTACGTCTGTCCTACCTAAACGTCTGCTCGAGGTAGGCTTTTTAATCTGAATTTTAATTTGAAATCTGTTTTCTTTAGCAATTAAAACATTTATTCGAATATCACTGACTATTTTCTTGGTGTTAATACTATGTGCGTTCAATCCCAGTGACTCTGCGAGTCACATTATATAAGTCCACTGCCTTTTGTCTTTTAAAAATTCAGTGGCAAGGTATATGCCTGCAAGTTCAGTTTGAGTTGTACTTGCCCAGTCATTGACGCGCTTCATTGCTGTATGTACGAGAGAAGATTGTTTAAATATATTACATGCGCAACCGGTACATCGTCCACCTTCTTCTACAGAGCCGTCGGTATAGCACTGATACACATCGTTACCCATTCTCTGAGTACTCACAGTGATGCTGCACAGTGTTAACTGTTTTATTAATGTAGCGTGTAAACTCTCTTTCTTGGGTGCATTTACGAATTCAACTGATAGATCCCAGTTATCCAATGGAATAATTGGTTGATTAATCATTGAGTTGGGTACACATTTAATATTTCGATAGATTTAGCTATCTTGTAGAACCAAAATGCATTATCAGATTTCCCTCTTCTTCTATAGACCTCGGGTGAGTGAAGCATATTAGAAAGTTTAGCTTGAAACTTCATGTGTTGCCGAGATCTACTCAATGCCTTCACGCCGAAAACTGCGCTAATGGACAAAATTCTCTCGCTTATGGTTGGTAATTTTAACTCTGCTCTCATACTGATTATTCTCGTGGACTTTGGAGCTCCAAGTATGTGATGCATAGCTTCATTTTGCAAGGTTTCAAGGGATTTTAGCTCTGTATAGAGTGTGAGATGTAGTCAATCACAGTGTATAAATGATACATAAAACATTCTATGGAGTCTCACTTTAATTCCATGATTGACTCCAACTCGCAAGGGCTTTAATTTCTCCCAAAGTTACGTCTTGAGAGCAGACAGGTACCCCGGGTCGATCATGGGGACACCAAGGTACCTACCTGTAAGTCTCGCAGTTCGCAAGTGCTCGCCCATCTATATGATAATTGGCTGGTGGAGATGCGCATGGAATGAGAGCACGAGTATTCTGTACAGAGATAAGGAGGCCACATTCCTCAGCTCTAGTAACAAAGCACCGAGCAGACCTGACATGCTAGGCTCAGAGGCAGCCTGTAAACAATGATCAACAAAACAAATGACCGTGTCTTCATTATTAGTTGGAAGATCTTTTAATTAGTTTATATATATTAAAGATCCTTCAACTAATAATGAAGACACGGCCATTTGTTACGCTGATGATGTTGGTTTAGAGGCTGCCAGCGGGCCTGTGACACCTGTGTGGGCACCTGCTCTACACCACATGACACAGGTGTCTCTTACCTGTCCGACAGGTCGTAACACACCTTGAACACTTGTATTACTTGCAGGTGAAAGTTGTATCAGTTGTAGGTGGCACCTGTAGGAGGCACAGCCACCTGTGTTTACCTTGTCTTTACCTTTTTCTAGTTCTGGAATCAGTGTTCCCCCTTCCCTGCCCCCCATCACGGTCTCTGGCCTAGTTAGTGGCCTGGTCAACCAGGCTGTTAGACGCAGCTGACCGCAGCCTGACGCATGTGTTGATCAGGTATCCCTTGGAGATAATGATATAATAGCACTATTTTGAGCACTGTGAGAGGTAGACCAGTTATGCCGCTTGTGTGTAGAGGGAGTGTGTTATGTAATAGTCTGTGCTCGTGATGATGATAAGAGTTCTCTCGCAGCGTACCTATTGCGCCTCTGCTCTACGGGGATATTCTGCACATCCTGCCATGCCTCATGGTCTCAAGCAGTCATATTTTCAGATGCGGACTTGGAACCAATCCCTCTAATTTTTGTCCACGTGTAAATTATTTTGTATCTTTAACACCTGCACTTGAAAGAATACAGAGTGAAGAATTTTAAGCAGTCCCAATAATTCTTTATAGTTTCTTGAGTGGATTACGGCAATAAAAGACATCTGAACGCTCTCCAGGTCAGCCATTTCTCCAGCGTTGAATAGAGCTGTTAGTGCACAGCAATATTCCACTCTTGTGTCATAACAAGTGTCATCATTGGTATGGCATCTCTTGTAACCTGGATTGTACCTGGATGGGGTTCTGGGAGTTCTTCTATTCCCCCAAGCCCAGCCTGGGACCAGGCTTGACTTGTGAGAGCTTGGTCCAACAGACTGTTGCTCGGAGCGGCCCGCAGGCCCACATACCCACCACAACCCGGTTGGTCCGGCACTTCCTGAAGAAAACTATCCAGTTTTCTCTTGAAGATGACCACGGTTGCTCCGGCAATATTTCTTATGCTCGCTGGGAGGATGTTGGCTAGATACAGTGCCAGGCTGCTGAGGCTAGATACAGTGCCAGGCTGCTGAGGCCAGATACAGTGCCACTCTGCTGAGGCCAGATACAGTGCCACTCTGCTGAGGCCAGATACAGTGCCACTCTGCTGAGGCCAGATACAGTGCCAGACTGCTGAGGCCAGATATAGTGCCACTCTGCTGAGGCCAGATACAGTGCCAGGCTCTTGAGGACAGATACAGTGCCAGGCTGCTGAGGCCAGATACAGTGCCAGGCTGCTGAGGCCAGATACAGTGCCAGGCTCTTGAGGCCAGATACAGTGCCAGGCTGCTGAGGCTAGATACAGCGCCGGCTCTGAGGCCAGATACAGTGCCAGGCTGCTGAGGCCAGATACAGTGCCAGGCTGCTGAGGCCAGATACAGTGCCAGGCTGCTGAGGCCAGATACAGTGCCAGGCTGCTGAGGCTAGATACAGTGCAAGGCTGCTGAGGCTAGATACAGTGCCAGGCTGCTGAGGCCAGATACAGTGCCAGGCTGCTGAGGCCAGATACAGTGCCAGGCTGCTGAGGCTAGATACAGTGCAAGGCTGCTGAGGCTAGATACAGTGCCAGGCTGCTGAGGCCAGATACAGTGCCAGGCTGCTGAGGCCAGATACAGTGCCAGGCTGCTGAGGCCAGATACAGTGCCAGGCTGCTGAGGCCAGATACAGTGCCAGGCTGCTGAGGCCAGATACAGTGCCAGGCTGCTGAGGCCAGATACAGTGCCAGGCTGCTGAGGCCAGATACAGTGCCAGGCTGCTGAGGCCAGATACAGTGCCAGGCTGCTGAGGCCAGATACAGTGCCAGGCTGCTGAGGCTAGATACAGTGCCAGGCTGCTGAGGCTAGATACAGTGCCAGGCTGCTGAGGCCAGATACAGTGCCAGGCTGCTGAGGCCAGATACAGTGCCAGGCTGCTGAGGCCAGATACAGTGCCAGGCTGTGAGGCCAGATACAGTGCCAGGCTGCTGAGGCCAGATACAGTGCCAGGCTACTGAGGCCAGATACAGTGCCAGGCTGCTGAGGCCAGATACAGTGCCAGGCTGCTGAGGCTAGATACAGTGCCAGGCTGCTGAGGCTAGATACAGTGCCAGGCTGCTGAGGCTAAATACAGTGCCAGGCTGCTGAGGCCAGATACAGTGCCAGGCTGCTGAGGCCAGATACAGTGCCAGGCTGCTGAGGCTAGATACAGTGCCAGGCTGCTGAGGCTAGATACAGTGCCAGGCTGCTGAGGCCAGATACAGTGCCAGGCTGCTGAGGCTAGATACAGTGCCAGGCTGCTGAGGCTAGATACAGTGCCAGGCTGCTGAGGCTAAATACAGTGCACAGGCTGCTGAGGCTAGATACAGTGCCAGGCTGCTGAGGCCAGATACAGTGCCAGGCTGTTGAGGCTAGATACAGTGCCAGGCTGCTGAGGCTAGATACAGTGCCAGGCTGCTGAGGCCAGATACAGTGCCAGGCTGCTGAGGCCAGATACAGTGCCAGGCTGCTGAGGCCAGATACAGTGCCAGGCTGCTGAGGCCAGATACAGTGCCAGGCTGCTGAGGCCAGATACAGTGCCAGGCTGCTGAGGCCAGATACAGTGCCAGGCTGCTGAGGCCAGATACAGTGCCAGGCTGCTGAGGCCAGATACAGTGCCAGGCTGCTGAGGCCAGATACAGTGCCAGGCTGCTGAGGCCAGATACAGTGCCAGGCTGCTGAGGCCAGATACAGTGCCAGGCTGCTGAGGCCAGATACAGTGCCAGGCTGCTGAGGCTAGATACAGTGCCAGGCTGCTGAGGCCAGATACAGTGCCAGGCTGCTGAGGCCAGATACAGTGCCAGGCTGCTGAGGCCAGATACAGTGCCAGGCTGCTGAGGCCAGATACAGTGCCAGGCTGCTGAGGCTAGATACAGTGCCAGGCTGCTGAGGCCAGATACAGTGCCAGGCTGCTGAGGCCAGATACAGTGCCAGGCTGCTGAGGCTAGATACAGTGCCAGGCTGCTGAGGCTAGATACAGTGCCAGGTTGCTGAGGCCAGATACAGTGCCAGGCTGCTGAGGCTAGATACAGTGCCAGGCTGCTGAGGCTAGATACAGTGCCAGACTGCTGAGGCCAGATACAGTGCCAGGCTACTGAGGCCAGATACAGTGCCAGGCTGCTGAGGCCAGATACAGTGCCAGGCTGTTGAGGCCAGATACAGTGCCAGGCTACTGAGGCCAGATACAGTGCCAGGCTACTGAGGCCAGATACAGTGCCAGGCTGCTGAGGCCAGATACAGTGCCAGGCTGCTGAGGCTAAATACAGTGCCAGGCTGCTGAGGCTAAATACAGTGCCACGCTGCTGAGGCTAAATACAGTGCCAGGCTGCTGAGGCTAAATACAGTGCCAGGCTGCTGAGGCTAAATACAGTGCCACTCTGCTGAGGCTAAATACAGTGCCAGGCTGCTGAGGCTAAATACAGTGCCACGCTGCTGAGGCTAAATACAGTGCCAGGCTGCTGAGGCTAAATACAGTGCCACGCTGCTGAGGCTAAATACAGTGCCAGGCTGCTGAGGCTAAATACAGTGCCACGCTGCTGAGGCTAAATACAGTGCCAGGCTGCTGAGGCTAAATACAGTGCCACGCTGCTGAGGCTAAATACAGTGCCACGCTGCTGAGGCTAGATACAGTGCCAGGCTGCTGAGGCCAGATACAGTACCAGGCTGTTGAGGCTAGATACAGTGCAAGGCTGCTGAGACTTGATACAGTGCCAGGCTGCTGAGGCCAGATACAGTGCCAGGCTGCTGAGGCCAGATACAGTGCCAGGCTGCTGAGGCCAGATACAGTGCCAGGCTGCTGAGGCCAGATACAGTGCCAGGTTGCTGAGGCCAGATACAGTGCCAGGCTGCTGAGGCCAGATACAGTGCCAGGCTGCTGAGGCCAGATACAGTGCCAGGCTGCTGAGGCCAGATACAGTGCCAGGCTGCTGAGGCCAGATACAGTGCCAGGCTGCTGAGGCCAGATACAGTGCCAGGCTGCTGAGGCCAGATACAGTGCAAGGCTGCTGAGGCTAGATACAGTGCCAGGCTGCTGAGGCCAGATGCAGTGCCAGGCTCTTGAGGCCAGATACAGTGCCAGGCTGCTGAGGCTAGATACAGTGCCAGGCTACTGAGGCCAGATACAGTGCCAGGCTACTGAGGCCAGATACAGTGCCAGGCTGCTGAGGCCAGATACAGTGCCAGGCTGCTGAGGCCAGATACAGTGCCAGGCTGTTGAGGCCAGATACAGTGCCAGGCTACTGAGGCCAGATACAGTGCCAGGCTACTGAGGCCAGATACAGTGCCAGGCTACTGAGGCCAGATACAGTGTCAGGCTGCTGAGGCCAGATACAGTGCCAGGCTGCTGAGTCTAAATACAGTGCCAGGCTGCTGAGGCTAAATACAGTGCCACGCTGCTGAGGCTAAATACAGTGCCAGGCTGCTGAGGCTAAATACAGTGCCAGGCTGCTGACGCCAGATACAGTGCCAGGCTGCCCTTGTGACCAGCTATGCCTGTGTTGAGGGCCACAGGTGTTTGAACCCCAACATCTGCCAGTCATCCTCGCATAGCTTCTACAGGCAGGTTGACTATTTTGTATGTTAGTTTACCGTTGGAGATCCCGCGGCATGTTAGTTTACAGAAGGAGATCCCTCGGCATGTTAGTTTACTGTGGGAGATCCCGCGGCATGTTAGTTTACCGTGGGAGATCCCTCGGCATGTTAGTTTACAGTAGGAGATTCCTCGGCATATTAGTTTACCGTGGGAGATCCCGCGGCATATTAGTTTACCGTGGGAGGTCCCTCGGCATGTTAGTTTACAGTGGGAGATCCCTCGGCATATTAGTTTACCGTGGGAGGTCCCTCGGCATGTTAGTTTACAGTGGGAGATCCCTCGGCATATTAGTTTACCGTGGGAGATCCCTCGGCATATTAGTTTACCGTGGAAGGTCCCTCGGCATGTTAGTTTACCGTGGGAGATCCCTCGGCGTGTTAGTTTACTGTGGGAGATCCATCGGCTTGTTAGTTTACTGTGGGAGATCCCTAGCGTGTTAGTTTACCGTGAAAGAATCTTCGGCATGTTAGTTTACCGTGGGAGATCCCGCGGCATGTTAGCTTACCGTGGGAGATCCATCGGCATGTTAGTTTATCGTGGGAGATCCATCGGCATGTTAGTTTATCGTGGGAGATCCATCGGCATGTTAGTTTACCGTGGGAGATTCATCGGCATGTTAGTTTACCGTGGAAGATCCATCGGCATGTTAGTTTACCGTGGGAGATTCATCGGCATGTTAGTTTACCGTGGAAGATCCATCGGCATGTTAGTTTACTGTGGAAGATTCCTCGGCATGTTAGTTTCCCGTGGGGAGATTCCTCAGCTGTCTGCTAGTTTACTGTAGGAGATCCTTGGGCATGTTAGTTTACCGTGGGAGATCCCTCGGCGTGTTAGTTTACCGTAGGAGATCCCTCAGCGTGTTAGTTTACCGTGGGAGATTCCTCGGCATATTAGTTTACAGTGGGAGATCCCTCGGCATATTAGTTTACCGTGGGAGGTCCCTCAGCATGTTAGTTTACAGTGGGAGATCCCTCGGCATATTAGTTTACCGTGGGAGGTCCCTCGGCATGTCAGTTTACAGTGGGAGATCCCTCGGCATATTAGTTTACCGTGGGAGATCCCTCGGCATATTAGTTTACCGTGGGAGGTCCCTCGGCATGTTAGTTTACTGTGGGAGATCCCTCGGCATATTAGTTTACCGTGGGAGATCCCTCGGCATATTAGTTTACCGTGGGAGGTCCCTCGGCATGTTAGTTTACCGTGGGAGATCCCGCGGCATGTTAGTTTACTATGAGAGATCCCTCGGCGTGTTAGTTTACCGTGGGAGATCCATCGGCGTGTTAGTTTACTGTGGGAGATCCCTAGCGTGTTAGTTTACCGTGAAAGAATCTTCGGCATGTTAGTTTACCGTGGGAGATCCATCGGCATGTTAGCTTACCGTGGGAGATCCATCGGCATGTTAGTTTATCGTGGGAGATCCATCGGCATGTTAGTTTACCGTGGGAGATTCATCGGCATGTTAGTTTACCGTGGAAGATCCATCGGCATGTTAGTTTACTGTGGAAGATTCCTCGGCATGTTAGTTTCCCGTGGGGAGATTCCTCAGCTGTCTGCTAGTTTACTGTAGGAGATCCTTCGGCATGTTAGTTTACCGTGGGAGATCCCTCGGCGTGTTAGTTTACCGTGGGAGATCCCTCAGCGTGTTAGTTTACCGTGGGAGATTCCTCGACATGTTGGTAAACCTCAGCATATGGCATTTAAAGCGCCTTGTGAATACTGTGATTTACTGTAGAGTTTACATGTTGTGGTAATAGCTTCGAGATTTGTGAACAGGTTATAGCCTCTAATTACTGGATATGCAACGAATTGTAACGGCCGCATTGCAACGAGTGCTGATCACTTGATAGTGATTGGAGCACCGGCCATTGAAAGCCTGATCAAAGGCTGAACGAATGACAGGCGTTGATGCTCGCTCCCCCTTTATCATTATGTAAGTAGAAGCCAGTGAAGCAACAGTAAGAGGCGCAACTAAGTGAAATCATCCATGATTTGTTGCAGTGAGCAATGAAGACGCAATTTGCTGAAGTCGGCGTCCGTGCATGGAAGAGACGCGTCCTCGCCGCTCGAAGCAAGCGGCCATTTATCTTGCAGATGTAATTACGATAACTCTGCTCCCGCTATATGTCATTCTTTTAATCAGGTTGCTTGAGAGACGCCGTGGAGCATGGTGAAGCTTCGAGGGTGTGTGGCCGTGGAGGCTTCCACCCGACACGCTGATGGAGTCCTCCTCTTTGATTGGAGTTGTGCAGGTCTTTGTTTCCTCGGTACTTTGGTCAGTCATGGCTGAGCTGAGAGTCTCCTGGGATACTTATACCTGGCAACCTGACACGTGGGTCGAGTCTGTGGCAGTGAAGGCGTCCCAGTACCCTCCTCGGTCGAGCCTGTGGCAGTGAAGGCGTCCCAGTACCCTCCTCGGTCGAGCCTGTGGCAGTGAAGGCGTCCCAGTACCCTCCACGGTCGAGCCTGTGGCAGTGAAGGCGTCCCAGTACCCTCCTCGGTCGAGCCTGTGGCAGTGAAGGCGTCCCAGTACCCTCCACGGTCGAGCCTGTGGCAGTGAAGGCGTCCCAGTACCCTCCTCGGTCGAGTCTGTGGCAGTGAAGGCGTCCTAGTACCCTCCACGGTCGAGTCTCTGGCAGTGAAGGCGTCCTAGTACCCTCCACGGTCGAGCCTGTGGCAGTGAAGGCGTCCCAGTACCCTCCACGGTCGAGTCTCTGGCAGTGAAGGCGTCCTAGTACCCTCCTCGGTCGAGCCTGTGGCAGTGAAGGCTTCCTAGTACCCTCCACGGTCGAGCCTGTGGCAGTGAAGGCGTCCTAGTACCCTCCACGGTCGAGCCTGTGGCAGTGAAGGCGTCCTAGTACCCTCCACGGTCGAGCCTGTGGCAGTGAAGGCGTCCTAGTACCCTCCACGGTCGAGCCTGTGGCAGTGAAGGCGTCCCAGTACCCTCCACGGTCGAGCCTGTGGCAGTGAAGGCGTCCCAGTACCCTCCACGGTCGAGTCTCTGGCAGTGAAGGCGTCCTAGTACCCTCCACGGTCGAGCCTGTGGCAGTGAAGGCGTCCTAGTACCCTCCACGGTCGAGTCTGTGGCAGTGAAGGCGTCCTAGTACCCTCCACGGTCGAGCCTGTGGCAGTGAAGGCGTCCCAGTACCCTCCACGGTCGAGTCTCTGGCAGTGAAGGCGTCCCAGTACCCTCCACGGTCGAGCCTGTGGCAGTGAAGGCGTCCTAGTACCCTCCACGGTCGAGTCTGTGGCAGTGAAGGCGTCCTAGTACCCTCCACGGTCGAGTCTCTGGCAGTGAAGGCGTCCTAGTACCCTCCACGGTCGAGCCTGGCAGTGAAAGCCCATATACTTTTGATTTCAAAACTTAAACAATGTTAAAAACTTATAACATTGTTTTGGTCGAAATGTTATAATTAGATTTCCTTTATATTTCATCCTCTGGCACTAACCATCCTCCAAGTTTTTGATGAGATCCCAACAGAAGCAAATCTCTGAAAAGCTGTATTACATTAAAATGTAAATACTGAAATTGTGTTCATCTGGATGATTTCTTCTTGATTATTCTTCTGGAACCCTGAGCCTGGCTTCAGGCCGGGCTCGGGGAGTAGAAGAACTCCCAGATCCCTCTCCAGGTATGTTCCAGGTATTTCATCAACATTGGTGCCGTGTCAGGACCTGATCACGACATTAAGCGTCGTAGCTTTCGTGTGTGTGTAGCTTGGTTGATTTATCTTTATCCATGTTATTGCCACTTTTTTTTTGGGTGAACGACGCTTGTTTTATATGTTCCGGTTGTCAAAACTTATAAAATTAAAACTGTCAGGAGAGTGATCCGTTTCCAGTGCCCCTGATATAGGTGTTATTAAACCCCTTTAAAGTAAGTGACGATGCAAATGTGTGTAAAGTGGTCGGCTTCTCTTCGTTAAAACACTCACTTCGCCTGAGTTAACTTAGGTAATCAACTAATTACACGCTCGTCTCTGATTTAATGTCCATTACATTATTTTTAACTTTATACCAAGAAAATTCCATAATTAACAGTACCTGAATTATTTTTAGCATCTTTAAGGATTTTCACACAACTCCCCAAGAACCACAGTTGGCATCTGTATTTCCGTCATAATCTGCTTTGGATGATAAAGTATTTTGATTATTTTAGTTTAATATTTCATGAATATTATATTTTCTGATACTATTCTGGTGGCACTCCTGTGTGGTGTGGTGGTGGCATTAACAGCATCATAGTGAACTGGTCGTAAAATGTTACTGTTTTGCAAGCAAGTAATCACCAGGGCGCTGTGTGTGTGTGTGTTTGTGGGGAATAAATTCCATAGTAGGGCGTGTTGGCTGGCTCCCTCGTCTCTATACCTCTCTCACTCGTTGCTGCTCATCCCAGCCCAAGAGGAATTTGTGGCGAGGGGAAGGGTGGGGGTGAAAAGATGCTGGTATTGCATAATAGGATGATGTATTAAACCCTTGTGTTTAGTTTTGATATGGTACCTTGGGCGCCATAGTTGAAGTTTTTAGTAGGAATGAATGGGAGAAGCTTTCCCTCCATTACCCACGCTGCACCTTGCCTCTTGCACGTCACCTGCCCCTGATAGTCTCACACACACAAAAGGGTCGTGAGGGCCTGGAGTTCGTCCCAAATCTAATGACGATTTAGAAGCATTCGCGAAGAAGGCTTTTCCGCGATTTACAGTTTATTGCTGAGTTTAATTATTTGTTTTTCTTCCTTTGTATGTTAGAGAACGATGAAGAGTTGGTGTGTGTGTGTGTGTGTGTGTGTGTGTGTGTGTGTGTGTGTGGAGCAGAGTGTGGCCCAGGAGCATGGTGAGGCAGCATCACCTGCTCTTATGGGATGCTGTCGACTCCAGCAGAAGGGTGCATACTTCCCTCTCACTAGAACCGCAAATTCTCTCCATCTTCCTTGCTTTTTAATCTTCCTCCTTTCCTTCTCGTCCCCAATCTCTTGAAAGATCGTCGTTGTCTTGGTGTCCAGTTAATGTAGATTGTAGGAGGGATATGTTGACGGATGTGTTGCTGTAGTGTGTGTTGGTGATGGCGTGTGTCTCCTCAGCTTGTCTTCCTCTCCTGTGTCGTCTCTAAATGTGCCCCGGACTACGTCTTCGTCTACTCTGTTTCCCCCTCTTGTCTTACCTTCTTCTCGCCCTGCCTTCTCCCTCCCTGGGCCGGCCCTCTTCCAGGCCCCTCTCCCAGGCCCCTCTCCCAGGCCCCTCTCCCAGGCCCCTCTCCCAGGCCCCTCTCCCTCCCTGACCCGAGCCAGCTAGCCTGCCTGCTGCTGCACGAGGCAAGTGCATAGCGGCGGCTGCAGGAGAGGTCATGGCTTACTGTTCACCTGATGCTCTTGTTGCGAGTCTTGCATCCCCCCCCCCTTCCCCCCGCCTCGCCCCCCCTACACCACGTTCTCTCGCGGACGGTGTAGCTCCTCCCAGCAGGCCCGACGCTTCTTAGAGTTTAAGGCCGTGGGAGACCACACAATGTAACAAGTGTTGTTTGAAGCTCCTGCAATGTCTTCTAATTCACATTCTATCACAAACGTGGCCATTCGTTTATAGAGTGGTAACTTGCATAAATATATATATATATATATATATATATATATATATATATATATATATATATATATATATATATGTATATATATATATAAATATATATATATATATATATATATATATATATAAATATATATATATATATATATATATATATATATATATATATATATATATATTACATATATACATATATATACATATATATATATACATATATATATATACA
>WNGS01164858.1:4718619-4740591 GCA_020271785.1 Procambarus virginalis | reverse complement strand
ACACGCCGTCGAGGCGTTGGACAAGCTGTCGAGGCGTTGGACAAGCCGTCGCAGGCGTTGGACAAGCCGTCGAGGCGTTGAACACGCCGTCGAGGCGTTGAACACGCCGTCGAGCGTTGAACACGCCGTCGAGGCGTTGGACAAGCCGTCGAGGCGTTGGACAAGCGTCGAGGCGTTGGAACAAGCCGTCGAGGCGTTGAACACGCCGTCGAGGCGTTGAACAAGCCGTCGAGGCGTTGGACACGCCGTCCAGGCGTTGAACACGCCGTCCAGGCGTTGACACGCCGTCGAGGCTTTGGACAAGCCGTCCAGCGTTGAACACGCCGTCGAGGCGTTGAACACGCCGTCCAGGCGTTGGACACGCCGTCCAGCGTTGAACACGCCGTCGAGGCGTTGAACACGCCGTCCAGGCGTTGGACACGCCGTCCAGGCGTTGAACACGCCGTCCAGGCGTTGGACACGCCGTCCAGGCGTTGAACACGCCGTCAGGCGTTGGACACCCGTCCAGGCGTTGAACAAGCCGTCCAGCGTTGACACGCCGTCCAGGCGTTGAACACGCCGTCCAGGCGTTGAACACGCCGTCGAGGCGTTGGACAAGCCGTCGAGGCGTTGGACAAGCCGTCGAGGCGTTGGACAAGCCGTCGAAGCGTTGGACAAGCCGTCGAGGCGTTGAACACGCCGTCGAGCGTTGAACACGCCGTCGAGGAGTTGGACAAGTCGTCGAGACGTTGGACAAGCCGTCGAGGCGTTAACAAGCCGTCGAGGCATTGAACATGCCGTCGAGGCGTTGAACACGCCGTCGAGGCGTTGAAACACGCCGTCGAGGCATTGAACATGCCGTCGAGGCGTTGAAACCGCCGTCGAGGCGTTGAACACGCCGTCGAGGCATTGAACATGCCGTCGAGGCGTTGAACAAGCCGTCGAGGCGTTGGACACGCCGTCGAGGCGTTGGACAAGCCGTCGAGGCGTTGGACAAGCCGTCGAGGCGTTGGACAAGCCGTCGAGGCGTTGAACAAGCCGTCGAGGCGTTGAACAAGCCGTCGAGGCGTTGAACAAGCCGTCGAGGCGTTGAACAAGCCGTCGAGGCGTTGAACAAGCCGTCGAGGCGTTGAACAAACCGTCGAGGCGTTGAACAAGCCGTCGAGGCGTTGAACAAGCCGTCGAGGCGTTGACAAGCCGTCGAGGCGTTGAACAAACCGTCGAGGCGTTGAACAAACCGTCGAGGCGTTGAACAAGCCGTCGAGGCGTTGAACACGCTGTCGAGGCGTTGAACACGCCGTCGAGGCGTTGAACAAGCCGTCGAGGCGTTGAACAAGCCGTCGAGGCGTTGAACACAACCGTCGAGGCGTTGAACAACCGTCGAGGCGTTGAACAAGCCGTTGAGGCGTTGGACAAACCGTCGAGGCGTTGAACAAGCCGTCGAGGCGTTGAACAAGCCGTCGAGGCGTTGAACACGCCGTCGAGGCGTTGAACAAGCCGTCGAGGCGTTGAACAAGCCGTCGAGGCGTTGAACAAGCCGTCGAGGCGTTGAACAAGCCGTCGAGGCGTTGGACAAACCGTCGAGGCGTTGGACAAGCCGTCGAGGCGTTGAACAAGCCGTCGAGGCGTTGAACAAGCCGTCGAGGCGTTGAACAAGCCGTCGAGGCGTTGGACAAGCCGTCGAGGCGTTGGACAAGCCGTCGAGGCGTTGAACAAGCCGTCGAGGCGTTGAACACGCCGTCGAGACGTTGGACAGCCACACACAATCATATACAACCACTCAATGTTCAATTGATCAATCTTACTGGAACTGAAGACAGCCAACCTGTTACCGATGATGTGCATCACAGCTTTTCTTCCTGGAGAGTAAATGTTGTTTACAAACTCCCATTTTAGTGCGCCTTGGTCTTCCTGCTGTCCCAAGGGCAAAGATAACGGGGACGGGGGACGTGGACCCATCGAGGGGACGTGGTAGAGCCAGACCCCCATCAGAATCCCACGATTTTGAGGTGTCTGATGAACCACCCAACCCTAAAGTCACAACCTGTCCCCATTCACAATAGCATAGTTTGTGTGTGTGGGGGGGGGGGATTAATATAGCTATTTTATACACTTTTGGAGGCATAAGCAGTGAAGGGGGGGGGGAATTACCAGTACCAAAGATACAAAAGCTTGCAACACAGTTGAATGTGTGCAATTCTTACAAAAAGCGATTACACTATTGTTTAGTTTTAGGACATATACAAGAGTGATCAAGGTTGGCCTGATGTTGCAGGAGGAGAAGAACTTGCAGCGTCGCCCAATATGGACTAATGAAGGGGAGGGGTTGTATGTGGGGGGGGGAGGAGTGGGGGGGGGGGTTGTGTGGGGGAGGGGGAGGAGTGGGGGGGGGGGGGTTGTGTGGGGGAGGCGCCTGAGATCAGTGTGTACCCCGTTGTAGGATCCTATTTACCTGGGTATTGTATAACTACAGTGTTACTGCTTGTTAGTTGTTGATGTGCATATAGTTCCGTGAAGGGTGGTTAGTGAGGTGTTAATGGCGGGTAGAGGTCTCTTGTACGTCAGGAAAGGTTCAGTTGTGACAGGTGTTGAGTGTGACAGGTGTGAGTGTGACAGGTGTGAGTGTGACAGGTGTTGGGTGTGGCAGGTGTTGAGTGTGACAGGTTTGAGTGTGACAGGTGTGAGTGTGACAGGTGTGAGTGTGACAGGTGTGAGTGTGACAGGTGTGAGTGTGACAGGTGTGAGAGTGACAGGTGTGAGTGTGACAGGTGTGAGTGTGACAGGTGTTGAGTGTGACAGGTGTGAGTGTGACAGGTGTGAGTGTGACAGGTGTTGGGTGTGGCAGGTGTTGGGTGTGGCAGATGTTGAGTGTGACAGGTGTGAGTGTGACAGGTGTGAGTGTGACAGGTGTGAGTGTGACAGGTGTGAGTGTGACAGGTGTGAGTGTGACAGGTGTGAGTGTGACAGGTGTGAGTGTGACAGGTGTGAGTGTGACAGGTGTGAGTGTGACAGGTGTGAGTGTGACAGGTGTTGAGTGTGACAGGTGTGAGTATGACAAGTGTGAGTGTGACAGGTGTGAGTGTGGCAGGTGTTGAGTGTGACAGGTGTTGAGTGTGACAGGTGTGAGTGTGACGGGTGTGAGTGTGGCAGGTGTGAGAGTGACAGGTGTGAGTGTGGCAGGTGTTGAGTGTGACAGGTGTTGAATGTGACAGATGTGAGTGTGACAGGTGTGAGTGTGGCAGGTGTTGGGTGTGGCAGGTGTTGGGTGTGGCAGATGTTGAGTGTGACAGGTGTGAGTGTGGCAGGTGTGAGTGTGGCAGGTGTGAGTGTGACAGGTGTTGGGTGTGGCAGATGTTGAGTATGACAGGTGTGAGTGTGACAGGTGTGAGTGTGAGACGCAGAGTGTTTTCTTGAATATGAAGCAGAGCTTACCCTAATAAATATTAGCTTGAGACAGCGATTTCACTGATGAATATTAAAGTGAGGAGAGCTTACACACACACACACACACACACACACACACACACACACACACACACACACACACACACACACACACACACACCACACACACAGGTGTGTGGGTGTGTGAGTCTCTGGGAACTGTGGTCAGGACGACTGTTACTTACCTCCTTGACCTGGACAAGCTGCAGGAATGGTCGAACAAATGGCTGTTAGAGTTTAACCCAAGCAAATGTAATGTAATGAAGATAGGGGTAGGAAGCAGGAGACCAGATACAAGGTATCATTTGGGAGATGAAATACTTCAAGAGTCAGAGAGAGAGAAAGACCTGGGGGTTGATATCACGCCAGACCTGTCCCCTGAAGCTCATATCAAGAGGATAACATCAGCAGCATATGCCAGGTTGGCTAACATAAGAACGGCCTTTAGAAACTTGTGTAAGGAATCTTTCAGAACATTATATACCACATATGTCAGACCAATCCTGGAGTATGCGGCTCCAGCATGGAGTCCCTATCTAGTCAAGCATAAGACTAAACTGGAAAAGGTTCAAAGGTTTGCCACCAGACTAGTACCCGAGCTGAGAGGTATGAGCTACGAGGAGCGACTGCAGGAATTAAACCTCACTTCGTTGGAAGACAGAAGAGTTAGGGGGGACATGATCACCACATTCAAGATTCTCAGGGGAATCGACAGGGTTGATAAAGACAGGCTGTTTAACACAAGGGGCACACGCACTAGGGGACACAGGTGGAAACTGAGTGCCCAAATGAGCCACAGAGATATTAGAAAGAACTTTTTAGTGTCAGAGTGGTTGACAAATGGAATGCATTAGGAAGCGATGTGGTGGAGGCTGACTCCATACACAGTTTCAAATGTAGATATGATAGAGCCCATTAGGCTCAGGAAACTGTACACCTGTTGATTGACGGTTGAGAGGCGGGACCAAAGAGCCAGAGCTCAACCCCCGCAAGCACAACTAGGTGAGTACAACTAGGTGAGTACACAGGTAGGGGCCAGGTAGCCTGGTGGATAGCGCGCAGGGCTTGTAATTCTGTGGCGCGGGTTCGATTCCCGCACCCGGCAGAAACAAATGGGCAAAGTTTCTTTCACCCTGATGCCCCTGTTACCTAGCAGTAAATAGGTACCTGGGAGTTAGACAGCTGCTACGGGCTGCTTCCTGGGGGGGGGGGGGAACAAAAATTGGTAGGTTGACAGTTGAGAGGCGGTCCCGAAGAGCTAGAGGTCAACCCCCGCAAGCACAACTAGGTGAGTACATACGCGCGCGCGAGAGAGAGAGCGCAATCTACACAACATTTTTTTGATCAATGCAGGAATATGCAGCACCGGCAGGGAAGCCTCATCCTGTGAAGCATAAACCAAAAACTGAAGAAGTTTAAAGGTTTGTAACAAGATCGGTGCCAAGGCCAAGAGGGTTAAACTATGAAGATAGTTTATGATATTAAATCTCACAACCGTACAGGATAGAAGAAACGGGGGGAACATGATCACAATATACAAGATACAGATGGAAATATACAAGGCCAGCCTCTTCAAACTGAGATCAAGTACGACATGAGGACACCGGTGGAAACTGGAACCTCAGATGAGCCGAAGGAATGTACGGAAAGCCTCGAACCCTGCACGGATGGTCAACAAGTGGAATGCACGAGAAGCAGAAGTTGTGGAAGCCACCTCCATCCACATCTTCAAGGTCACAATCAAACGTCAGAATACTTACATTATAACGCAGCAGGGTGGTACAAGGTAGTAAACTAAGATTAGGGTTCAATGGGGCTGTCGATTGAAGTACCTGGTGAAACTGCAAGCAAGAGCTGTTATCCTACCTCAACTCAGTTGAAGCTTGCTCCTAGAGACACATTTATTTCACGAGCCTATTATATGCATCATATATAGGACATGGAGCGCTATATAGACTTCACTCCCCTGTAGACAGTGTTAGGGAAGTACTGCTAGGTGAGTGCATCAGGGTGAGGCCAGGGTGACACTGACAGAACCCTGGAGGGTGACTCACCCTGTGTGGCCGGCCTGGCGTCTGCTCACACCCAGACTGGAGGGTTGTAAGTGCGAGGTGGCGGCTGATTGTTCTTGATCAGTGTTGTGTGTGCTTGCTTACCAGCGCTTACCTAACAGTGCCTGCAGGGGAGTGAGGTCTAGTGCTGTGTCACACCTGTTTACCTTCTTCATTTGAGTAATAATTTAACTGTGTGCGTGTTGTACTCACCTAGTTGTGCTTGCGGGGGTTGAATTCTGGCTCTTTGGTCCTGCCTCCCAACTGTCAATCAACTGGTGTACAGGTTCCTGAGCCTACTGGGCTCTATCATATCTCCATTTGAAACTGTGTATGGAGTCAGCCTCCACCACATCACTGCCTAATGCATTCCACCTGTTAACTACTCTGACACTGAAAAAGTTCTTTCTAACGTCCCTGTGGCTTTTGGGTACTCAGTTTTCACCTGTGTCCCCTTGTGCGTGTGCCACCTGTGTTAAATAATGTTTTTTTTTCTTTTCTGTCAATTCCCTTGAAAATTTTGAATGTGGCAATCATGTCTCCCCGAACTCTTCCGTCTTCTAGCGATATGAGGTGCAATTCACGCAGCCTTTCCTCGTAACTCATACCTCTTAGTTTTGGAACTAGTCTAGTGGCATATCATTGCATCTTCTCCAGCTTCGTCTTATGCTTGACAAGGTATGGACTCCATGCTGGAGTTGCATACTTCAAGATTGGTCTTATATACGTGGTATACAAGATGTAAGATGGTATAGTGGCGTCACACCACACAGGTCACTGGCGCTGCTAGAGGCAACCGCACCACCAACACCGTCAGGCTCACACAACACCAGTCACTACAAGTGAAGAAGCGCCATTAAATTGTGATCCGCTGCGGTTGTCAGTCATCCCGAGTCCCCTATTGTGAGCGACTGACGTCTCCCACAACTCCCACGTGAAAGGGAACGCGTTAATGAGCGGGCTTCCAGGTAAACACGCCAGTTAGCTTGGGATGGCGCCTTTGTTGGTGTGTGTGTTAAGCCTCCACCGACTCTTACAAAGGGTTCCTAACTCTTAACTCGTTATCGCTCTCACCGACGACTACCACTAATACACCAGGTATTTCTAGAATAGCATAGAACCAGCGAGGAGTAGAGGTGCCAGAGGTACAATCAGAGAACACCAAACATCAGAGGTCCACGGCTGTTCAACACCCTCCCAGCAAGCGTTAGAAATATTGTTCGAACAAAGGTGGACTTCTTCGAGAACAAATTAGGTAAGTTCTTGCAAGAAGTGCCGGACCAACCAGGCTGTAGTCAATATGTGGGCCTACGGGCAGCTGCAAGCAACAGCCTGTTGGACCAAGTTACCACAAGTCGAGCCTATTCCCAGGCTGGATTCGGGGAATAGAAGAACTCCCGAGACCCTCTCCAGGTAAGATCCAGGTATGACTACCACCACCAGCACTACATAGACTACTATTCCCTCCACTACCACCAGCACTACATAGACCACTATTCCCTCCATCACCACTACATAGACTACTATTCCCTCCACTACCACCACCACTAAAGTGATCACCCGCTGCTGAAAGTGACAAGCGCCGCTACTTGGAATGTGTCCTGAAAAGTTTTTCGCGGCCTGTGTGAGCTGGACTCGAACTGGGGCCAGCACAAGAACAAGTGAAGCTGCACGTCTTTACATGTCTTACTGCTAACGCATCTATAACTAAATCCTATTTAATGCATTTTTTATTTTTTTTTTACTTTTTCTTTACTTTTTACTTTACCCTGGTATTCTGTTCCATCCACACAGGTGAACTGTTCCCTCCACACAGGTGAACTGTTCCCTCCATACTGGTGAACTGTTCCCTACACATAGGTGAACTGTTCCCTCCACACAGGTGAACTGTTCCCTCCACACTGGTGAACTATTCCCTCCACACAGGTGCCCGTTCCCTGCACACACAGGTGCCCCGTTCCCTGCACACACAGGTGCCCCGTTCCCTCCACAGACAGGTGCCCCGTTCCCTCCACAGACAGGTGCCCCGTTCCCTGCACACACAGGTGCCCCGTTCCCTGCACACACAGGTGCCCCGTTCCCTGCACACACACAGGTGCCCCGTTCCCTGCACACACAGGTAATTACAGCGGGGTGTTGGGGCTGCGACGCTACACGCCTCACACAAGCGCCGGACCTGTAATACGTCAAGGTGTTGGTTGTTCATTATAATACAAGGGAAGGAGGGCGGCCCGGGCGTGTACTGTTAACCAGGTGGATGACTGAAGGCCCGGACACTAACCACACATTTTCTTACTTTTTATGCTTTAAAAAAAATTGTCAGAAATCTCCCTCCTTTCAATTTAAGTGATGCAATGTTCACCTCTTGTGTTAATATATGTTACCTGCTTGTGAAAGGTATGTTAATTATGAGGAGAAAGCACAAGCTATTACGACTTTATATAGTACTCGGAAGGGAGGTGAGGATAAGGAGTTAGGATAGTACGAAGGAAGGCATTAATGTTGCCCTAAGCGTTGCGTGGATGATCGGGGGATTGAACGCAGAGTCGCATAGGGGAGCGACTCCGTCGCTCTACCATCTAGGCCATGTATTTTGTTGCGTTTTCCGGCTGGATTGTTTGACCCTCTTGTCGACTGTTTGAACCACATTCATCTCGTCTTTAAAGCAGTGTGTGCCTATGTATGTATGTATGTATGTATGTATGTATGTATGTATGTATGTATGTATGTATGTATGTATGTATGTATGTATGGCATTTAATATCAATGGTGCTTTTAAGTATCGAGTCGGAGCCTGGCCTCAGGCCAGTGTGTAGAAGAACTCTCGAAACCCTCTGCAGGTATGTTCCAGGTATGATGTATACGTTTGAGACACCATCGTGGCCGGCTACACTGCCGAGTCCGTGTGGCGACGGACCTGGTTGTGCACCAGGGAAGGAATTATCAGGGGGAATACGCACAGCCATTACGACTATATAACACTGGGAAAGGAATTGGGTTGGGACGGGGGAAGGAATGGTGCCCAACCACTTGGACGGTCGGGGATTGAACGCCGACCTGCATGAAGGGAGACCGTCGCTCTACCGTCCAGCCCAAAGTGGCTATAGTAGATCAAGGCTAAGCCGCGAGGCACTTCCCCCCCCCCCACCCTGCGGGGGCCTCGCGGCTGAGTGAACAGCGCTTGGGGGGTCGTAATCCTAAGGGGCCCGGGTTCGAACCTGGGTCGAGGCGGGAAAAAAAAAAATTGGGCAGGGTTTCTTTCACCCTGATGCATCTGTTCACCTAGCAGTAAATAGGTACCTGGGAGTTAGGCAGCGGCTACGGGCTGCTTCTTGGGGAGGGAGGAGGAATCATTTGATTCTGTCCGTCTCTGTCCGTCTCCTCCACCTATCCATCTCTCAACCACTTGGGCTGGACGGTAGAGCGACGGTCTCGCGTCTTACAGGTCGGCGTTCAATCCCCGACCGTCCAAATGGTTGGGCACCATTCCTTCTCCCGTCCCACCCCCCGTCCCATCCCAAATCCTTATTCTGACCCCTTCCAAGTGCCCAATAGTCGTGATGGCTTGGCGCTTTCTCATAACTTCCCTCCCTCCCTGTCCATCTCTGTCCGTCCCGTCCACCTGTCCGTCCGGTCCACCTGTCCGTCCCGTCCACCTGTCCGTCCCGTCCACCTGTCCGTCCCGTCCACCTGTCCGTCCCCTCCACCTGTCCGTCCCCTCCACCTGTCCGTCCCCTCCACCTGTCCGTCTCCTCCATCATCTCGTTTTAAATAAAACTTTATATATTAAAAAAAACAACGTAGGTGTGTAGAAGGTAGTTTATGATGCCGTGGGTCGTAGCCATGTGTGAATACCCGGGCTCTTGAGCGTCTTACGCCCGCCCCAACACTGTCTTAACATACAAGGGTTTGTTAACATGTTGGGATTTGATTTTGATTGTTGCCGCCGAAGGCGGCTAGTTTATTGTGCACCCATACTCATCCTGTGAGCGGTAGCGCAAATGCATTACAGAGGGCACAAAAGGTCTTTATCAGACCTCATCTTAGATTATTACATAAACAATTACATCTATCCTTCACACCTTATAGTTACAATGTCAGCTAGTTACAGAGTAAGTGCTATTTCAAGAACTACATATTTACAGTAAGTCATCATACATTAATGGTAGGTCTTATCGCTAATACATAATAGTTTGACCAATGGGGACATTACAGAGTCATAGGGGAGCTTCTGTTTATTGTTAGTCCTCACATATACTACTTGTTTCTGAATCTCATATGTCGTTCATCTACTGGAAGCGAAATGTGGATACAGTGCAAGGATTTCAGGTAATTTTCCATGGTAATAAGATAGGTTGCCATATCATACAGAGTGAGCTTAGATTTATCTCTAAATGGCTCAATTTTACTACAATCCAAGATATAGTGTTCGAGTGTGTGTCCCTGTCTTTGTCCACACACTTTACACTTTACTTCATCTAGATCCCTATACAAGCCGAACTGCCAGAGATACTTGTAGCCAAGTCTTATACGAGCTGTGACAACATCTGTTAGTCTACTGACTTTGTTACTTGCCCCATACACATGTTTTACTTCACACATTTCATTGTGATGAACAATGGACCTGCTAGTTCCAGTTTGCACAGTTCTACTTTCTTCAAATTCATCCAGGAGTTCTCGTCTAATGACATTTTTAAGGGACCTATTTGATAACTCAAGATTCCGTTCAATACTGTCTTTATTTACTGCAGCCTTAGCAAGGGCGTCAACTTTGTCATGTTCCTGCATGCCAATGTGAGAAGGAATCCACAACATTTTTATATTTACCCTCTTGCTAAGTATTCTTATATATCTACGTCTAGCTTCCAAGACAAGCACGTTATTACTTGATTGCAAACTGTTTATTGCTCGTAGTGAGGAAAGGGAGTCAGAAATAATTAAGCTGTCTACTTCAGTGTTGTCAATAATTTCGAGTGCTACCAGTATCGCTACCAACTCGGCTTGCATAGTGGACGCCCAGTTACTAATTCGGATATTCCTTTCAATTGTGCTGCCATCGGGCTGATGAGCAATAACAGCACTTCCTGCCCTCCCTGTAGCTGTATTGAGTGATCCGTCAGTGTATATGGTCTGTGCAATGTTGTTTTCAGCTTGTATATTGTGAATGTGTTCTATGGTGCTTAATTTAGCAGGAAGCTGAGCATGAGGGTTGTTTGTGATTAGTTTCTTGGTGGGGTATGCAGGGGTCAGGATGTCAAAAGGTACTATCTGCCAGGGTGGAAGGAAGTGCTGTACTCTTTCATCTGTATATACATCGTGCAGTCCCATCATTTTAATATGAGTGGCTGTTCTTTGAATCCACTTAGACTCGCTAGTTCCATTTCGTATGTGTTCTAACAGAGCAACTGACACAATGTTGTTTTTGTTATCACGCAGAAGCTTTAGTCCCATCATAAGATTAATTTCAAATATTCTATCTCTAATGCTAAGTATATTTAATTCTTTCCGCATGTTGAGAACTTTGGTAGTTATAGGACAGCCAAGTATAATTCTGAGTGCTTCATTTTGCATTTTTTCAAGTCTATCAATACTTTTGCCATTTTGCAGGACCAAAGCTGGTGCATGATAGTCTATCAGAGACCTTATATACGCTAAATACATCATTCTTGCTATTCTAATATTAACACCATATTTCGGGCTGTACCCCACTACAGTTCTGAGAGCCTTGAGTCTGTCTCTACATTGTTGATGTAACTTATTGACTGCAGTTGAGGTACAGGGACATAGACTCCAAGGTATTTGAAAGAAGAGACATAGTCTATTGGTATATTATCTATCTTGAGTTTTCGTGGTCCACTTTTGCGGTTGCCAATTTGTCTGTTAAATACCTTAGTTTTAGCAGCGTTGATTACAAGACCAAGGCTCTCACAAGCTGTATGTATACAATTTAAGACTGCATTTCACGGTGGGTTTTAGTATGTACAAGGATGTCATCTGCATAGCTGATAGTGATGTTTGCCGGACTAGTTGGAATTGATTTTAGTAAAGCATTAATTAGAACATTAAACAAGGTAGGACTGAGTACTCCTCCTTGTGGGGTGCCTAGTTGCATTACTTTAGTTTCACTCTTGTAGCCTTGGAACAGTGCAGAGGACTTCCGGTTGGTAAGATAGCCTCGTATCCATTGTAATAAATGTCCCCCTATATCCATTCTCGCTAATTCGTACATAATCACTTCCCTATTAGCAATATCAAAGGCATTTTTTAAATCAAGAAATGTTGTGTACTTGTGCCTTTTATCTCCATGAACAGTGAGAAAGGTTGTTATACAGTTGTGTACACTTTTACCATGTGTGAAACCATTGATATCAGGTGACATGTGCTCTTTAACTCTATACAATAATCTATTAAGCACCATTCTCTCAAAGGTTTTGCACATGCAACTGGTCAGTGAGATGGGACGGAAAGCATCAGGTTGGTACAGGTACCGTAAGACTGGTGGTCCATGATACTGGCAACTGCCCAGTGACATAACTGGCATTAAACAATTCTAATAATGGGTTACCGGGTACACGATGTAGGAGTCTTAGAATATCATAGGTGATACCGTCCTCACCAGGAGCAGTGCTACTGCCCCTGGAGAAGGCTGCATTCAATTCATAATCTGTATATGGAACATCACATTCATCATGTTGCTTGCTCAACATGAAATTTATGAGAGAATTTCTGTCTGTGGACCTGTCCTGCAATTTCTCCCTAGTGCTAGCTGGTAACATTCCAAGGCTGGAAACCTGAGCCCATTTTGCAATTAACTGATTAGCTTTCTGTTGCGGGTTTGGGTATGAAACTTGTCTACTATTTTTACCAATAATTTTGTTTATGCCTTTCCATGCTTTGCCCAGGGAGTGTGCAGGTTAAGTCCACTAACAAAACCCTCCCATTCATTTTGTCTCAGTTCAGTCATTCTCTCCCTCGCTGCTGCAAGCGCGGCCTGATATGTCGTGTCCTGGTGTTATGTTAGTCTTATTCCCAGAGCTGACTCCATAAGCCTCCCTTGTGGCCTTCCCAGCCAGTCAGGGATGGAGTGACATAATGATTGGTGTGACTGTCGTGGATTAAAGACGTTGGCCAATCAGAGCGTGAGAGGCACTCTCGAGGTGATAGTATTGGATGAAGAGATCCTGATCTCTGTCTCCTCGGGGCTTCAGTAGGCGTCAGACCCGTCTCAGATGACGGGTTTCTTTTCTCCCTTTGACAGTAAACAGCAAGGAGGAGGCTGGTGAAGACGGAACAGGTGCAAGTGACAGTAGTTAAGAGGACTCAACAGTTGCAGGGGTCCGTCCTGGAATTTCATCCTGGTTATTAGTGGGAAGGGTAAGGGAACTGTCAGGAGAAAGCGCCAAGTCATTACGACTTTATAGCACTTGCAAGGGACCCAGGATAAGGATTTGGGATGGGACGGGGGAAGGAATGGTGCTAACCACTTGGACGATCGGGTATTGAACTCCGACCTGCATGAAGGGAGACCGTCACTGTAGCGTCCAGCCCAAGTGGTTGGGAGAGAATCGGAGTCTACTGCTAAATTTCCTCTGTAAATGTTACTTGAAAAACTATAATCCACTATAGTTCGATCGGCCAGCGGAAAATAACATGATGCTTAACGGTGATGAGTTCCAGGTACTTAGGTAATTACCTCTTGAAGACATCCACATTTGTTCCGGCAATATTTCTAATGCTGGGAAGGTAGTGAACAGCCGTGGACCTCTGATGTTCAGTGTTCTCTGATTGTGCCTATGGCACCTCTACTCTACACTGGTTCTATTCTGCATTTCCTTCCGTATCTTTCGCTCCAGTATGTTGTTATTTTACTGTGTAAATGTGACCTGACCCGCCAGTATCTTTCATGTATATATTATTTGATACCTCTGTCGTTTCCTTTCCAGAAAGTGCATTTTGAGAGCTTTGAGACGGTCCCAATAATTTAGATGTTTTGTTTCTATACGTGTCGTATATGTTCTCTGTATTCTCTCTAATTCAGAGATCTCTCCTGCTCTGAAAGGGGAAGTGAGTACTTAGCAATACTCAAGACGGGACAACACCAGTGATTTAAATAGTATTAGCATTGCTGTGGGGTCTCTGGATATGAACGTCTTCATAATCCATCCTATCATTTTCCTGGCCGCCACTATATTTGCTCGGTCATGTTCACTAAATGTCAGGTCGTCAGACATCATAATTCTCAGATTTTTTACCTGTTGCTTTCCATCTATGAGTAGGTGTGATTGTGCCCTGTACCCTGTGTCCCGTTTAAGTTCCTGTTGTCCGCAATACCTCAGTACCTGGAACTTACCTACATGACACCAAGTACGGTGCTAGCGTGGGCGTGGTGCTGGGGGAGGTCACAGAGGCAGCCCAACTATAACATTACCGGGTCAGCCTTGTCTTAGGTTGACATGAAAGTCATGGTGAAGATTAGTGAAGATTAGTCAGTGAAGTGAAGTGAAAGAAGTCAGTAATTAGTGAAGATTAGTCAGAAGATTAGCGACAATTGCATATTATCCAGTCGTTCGACCATCATTATTGAAGATAAATATATTGATCAATAAAGGTTTTATTATAACTTATTATAACTAGAATGCCGTGGAGGGAAATAGTCTGTAGTGTGCCATATTTTGTCACAGGTTAGAGCACCGGTTTGTATCCGCTGTGACCTAAGATAAGGGTGATACCAGCAGGTGTTACGAGGCAACGCCGCCCTCTCCCTCCCTCTCCCTCAACTCTCACAGGTCGTGACCACTTTACGACCCGGTCACTTACGTTACAGATGCAACCTACTCTGAAAATGAACTGCTCAATTTGTTTTTCATTTTCTATGTCTTGGACTCGATTAGTTAGAGAGGTCGGCTTGGGTACGTCCCTGGTTAGGTTAAGCGGTTGGGTTGTTTACGGAGTGAAAGATGGAGAGACTGTGTGTCGACGCCCAACCGTGTAGACTTCTCCAAGTTAACCTACCTACCCTACCCCACCCCCCACCACGAGTGGGTATACCCCCACCACGAGTGGGTATACCTCCACCACGAGTGGGTATACCCCCACCACGAGTGGGTATACCCCCACCACGAGTGGGTGTGGTGGGTATGTGGGCTGTGGTGGGTATGTGGGCCTGCGGGCCGCTCCAAGTAACAGCCTAGTGGACCAAACTCTCACAAGTCAAGCCTGGCCTCGGGCCGGGCTTGGGGAGTAGAAGAACTCTCAGAACCCCAACAACCAGGTATCAACCAGGTTGATACCTCCATCACGAGTGGGTATACCCCCACCACGAGTGGGTATACCCCCACCACGAGTGGGTGTACCCCCACCACGAGTGGGTATACCTCCACCACGAGTGGGTGTACCCCCACCACGATTGGTATACCTCCACCACGAGTGGGTATACCTCCACCACGAGTGGGTATACCTCCACCACGAGTGGGTATACCCCCAGCACGAGTGGGTATACCCCCACCACGAGTGGATATACCCCACCACGAGTGGATATACCCTTACCACGAGTGGATATACCCCTACCACGAGTGGGTATACCACACCACGAGTGGGTATACCTCCACCACGAGTGGGTATACCCCCACCGCGAGTGGGTATACCTCCACGAGTTGGTATACCTCCACCACGAGTGGGTATACCTCCACCACGAGTGGGTATACCTCCACCACGAGTGGCTATACAACCACCACGAGTGGGTATACACCCACCACGAGTGGGTATACCTTCACCACGAGTGGGTATACCCCCACCACGAGTGGGTATACCCCCACCACGAGTGGGTATACCTCCACCACGAGTGAGTATACCTCCACCACTAGTGGGTATACCCCCACCACGAGTGGGTGTGCCTCTACCACGAGTGGGTATACCTCCACCACGAATGGGTATACCCCCACCACGAATGGGTATACCCCCACGACGAGTGGGTGTACCTCCACCACGAGTGGGTGTACCTCCACCACGAGTGGGTATACCCCCACCACGAGTGGGTATACCCCCACCACGAGTGGGTATACCCCCACCACGAGTGGGTATACCCCCACCACGAGTGGGTATACCCCCACCACGAGTGGGTATACCCCCACCACGAGTGGGTATACCCCCACCACGAGTGGATATACCCCCACCACGAGTGGGTATACCCCCACCACGAGTGGATATACCCACCACGAGTGGGTATACCCCCACCACGAGTGGGTATACCCCCACCACGAGTGGATATACCCCACCACGAGTGGGTATACCCCCACCACGAGTGGGTATACCCCCACCACGAGTGGATATACCCCACCACGAGTGGGTATACCCCCACCACGAGTGGGTATTCCTCCACCACCCCCACCTCCAGGGGTCACCTCCACACCCCCCCCCCACCAACTTCATCACCACCACCTCCGCATCACCTTTAACCTATTAATATTTACCTTAACATCCTTCCCCCCCCCCCAAATTGGGTCGTCAGCACACTCTACGGGCTGGTGAACATTTCCTGCCCTGAAATCACCGTGGACTGGCTTTCAACCCCCCCCCCCATCCCCACCCCCCCCCCCGGGTAGAAACATCCACCATTAAAATTGTTTCATACAAATCCTCACTGGACGGCTACCTAGCTAATGGACTACCAGTCTCGCCGTACCTGTTACACAGCCTAGACAACCTGGTGCTTTCCGACCATGACCAATTTCGTGTACAAAACCAGTTTCAAGTTTATTGAGACAATAAGATACAGCTCAAAAAAATGATAGAGAAGGCTTGGCTATTATTACCTTCCGGTGTAAAAACCTTTGAGAGAATGGTACTCAGTAGAATGGTGCTCAGTAGAATGGTGCTCAGTAGAATGGTGCTCAGTAGAATGGTGCTCAGTAGAATGGTGCTCAGTAGAATGGTGCTCAATAGAATGGTGCTCAGAAGAATGGTGCTCAGTAGAATGGTGCTCAGTAGAATGGTACTCAGTAGAATGGTGCTCAGTAGAATGGTGCTCAGTAGAATGGTGCTCAGTAGAATGGTGCTCAGTAGAATGGTGCTCAGTAGAATGGTGCTCAGTAGAATGGTGCTCAATAGAATGGTGCTCAGTAGAATGGTGCTCAGTAGAATGGTGCTCAGTTGAATGGTGCTCAGTAGAATTGAAGAACTCGTGTGGGGTGATATCAGTGGTGTCCCTACACGGTAAAAGTGTGTATACCAACTGTTTCACAACCTTTTTCAGCGCTCGTGGAGACACAGCAGGCACCAAGTACACACATTTCCTGAATTGAGAAATGCCTTTGATATTGCCAACAGGGGCGACGCTCTGTATGAATGACCTACAGTGGATGTATAGGTGGTAACTTGTTACAGTGGATACGAGATGGTCGTGCCAACCGGAAGTCCTCCAAGACTAAAGTTCTCCAAGGAAGACCTCCAAGGAAGACCTCCAAGGAAGTCCTCCAAGGCTAAACACTTGAACAAAATTTATGCATCGAGGCACCCCCTTAAGGAGGAGAATTAAGCCCCACCATGATCAATATACTAATAAATGTCACAAATGTCACAGCCCGACGGTAGAGAATGTAGAGAGAATGAAAGAAATGAATGAAAGCCATTCTTACTAGAGAGAATATAAGCCAGTAACGGACACATAACCCACGCAGCTTGAACTGTCAGCTATCCATTCTTGTTGCGCTCACAATGATTGCAAACACCGCAGTAGACAACTTATAATAATTTCAGTCTCCCTTTCCTTATTACCTTGTTTAAAGTCAGCTTACAATCAGATTATAACGTGCATGCATGCATCCGCACCCGGACAGGTATGCATGCACACGCGCAGGAATGCATACTTAATGGGGGGGAGGGTTCAAGTCAAACTGTTGTGGCGCCCATTTCGCACTGCAGGCTGCAAGAGCATGATAATGCTGGTGCACTTGCTAAGCTTGCAAACAGTACAATACTGAACGTAATCTTGGCCTATCAAAAAGATCTCTGAAAAGTGTCATTAAACGTGAAGTCTTGGAAGAGAGGAAATAGGAACTAACATATATATATATATATATATATATTATATATATATATATATATTATATATATTATATATATATATATATATATATATATATATCTATATATATATATAATATATTATATAAATATATATATTATATATATATATATATATATATATAATTATATATATATATATGTCGTACTTAGTAGCCAGAACGCACTTCTCAGCCTACTATGCAAGGCCAGATTTGCCTAATAAGCCAAGTTTTTATGAATTAATATATTTTCTCTAATATTTTTCTTATGAAATGATAAAGCTACCCATTTCATTAAGTATAAGGTCAATTTTTTTTTATTGGAGTTAAAATAACGTAGTTATATGACCGAACCTAACCACCCTACCTAACCTAACCTATCTTTATAGGTTAGATTAGGTTAGGTAGCCGAAAAAGTTAGGTTAGGTTAGGTAGGTAGGTTAGGTAGTCGAAAAACAATAATTCATGAAACTTTACTATTAGCAAATTGGGCCTTGCATAGTAGGCTGAGAAGTGCGTTCTGGCTACTAGGTACGATATATATATATATATTATATATATATTATATCTATATATATATATATATATAATATATATATAATATAATATATATATATATATATATATATATATATATATATATATATATATTATATATATATGTAGTATGTAATATTATGTCACTTGAAAGGTCGGGATTGAACGCCGACCTGCATGAAGCGAGACCGTCGCTCTACCGTCCACCCAAGAGGCTAGGACCTAAAACAAGACCACACTAGAGCAATATATTTAAGATTGTGATTTTTTTGCCATTTTGAAATAAAGCTGAGTAAGTAATTATCAAAAGAAGTCACCAAGCCGGAAAGCCTATGTAGCACCATCAAATGTGTGAGATAATCAGATGACGCTAAATATCACCAAAGATGCCAATACGATAACAAAAGTGCATAAGGCGTACGATAGATATCAAAGGTATGTGATTCACCCCAGGATGCTATCGAGGGACGAGTGACCGCCAGGGACGGACGGGCGGGACTCTAAACTCTGTATATATTACACATATATTCACGACTCACATATATTACAAATCATAAAATATCTCAAATTCTTACACAGTAAACATGTTTCGCTGGTGGTAGACGCACGTCATGTGTGATCACTTGAGTAGTGTGCTGACCTAAGATCCTAAACAGCCTTCAATCATCCCGTAAACGTCAGTGATAATGTATTACCTCCTCCAGTTCAAGTCCAATGGTGTTATACGTTGGACTTGTCTCCAATGTATAACATCACTGTATACATTTTTGTTCATAGATAATTTCTGATAGCGTGTGTCTAATGTACACAAAATGGTTGATAATATTGCCCTCAAGCTTGGCTTTGAGCTTTGCCTAAGACAGCTTAAGGACGATAAATTGAAGGTATCTGAAGTCTGCCCACATTATTATTATTATTATTATTATTATTATTATTATTATAAGAATCAGTAGGATCCGAACCTGGGTTCTGGAAACCCAGAACACGGTTCGAATCCTAATCACGGGTCCTATTAATTTTCTCATTGATAATTAACGTTAATGTGATTTATCTGTACAACAACAAGATCAACAATAATAATAATAATAAAAATAATTTAATATATTATTATTAAATTGCCATCCACACTTTCGTGGAAATAAACATTCCATTCACCTGGGCTCAAGGAGACTCGAACCCCGGACCCCACGTGTGTGTGAGGCAGAAGCTCATTATATTTTTTTCCACGTGGAGTCCGGGGTTCGAGTCTCCTTGAGCCCAGGTGAATGGAATGTTTATTTCCACGAAAGTGTGAATGACAATTTAAGAATAATAATAATAATAATCTAAAAATCATGCAGTGGGCACGGTGTAGTGGCTGAAACAGTTGATACATAAAGTGCATCTTTAATAATGCCTCAAGTATGAAGAGCGTTTTGGGCATGTGTCTCAGCTCAAGACGTCTCAGAGCTGAGGCTAAGATGTGTCTCAGCTCAAGACGTCTCAGAGCTGAGACTAAGATGTGTCTCAGCTCAAGACGTCTCAGAGCTGAGACTAAGATGTGTCTCAGCTCAAGACGTCTCAGAGCTGAGGCTAAGATGTGTCTCAGCTCAAGACGTCTCAGAGGTGAGACTAAGATGTGTCTCAGCTCAAGACGTCTCAGAGCTGAGACTAAGATGTGTCTCAGCTCAAGACGTATCAGAGCTGAGGCTAAGATGTGTCTCAGCTCAAGACGTCTCAGAGGTGACTAAGATGTGTCTCAGCTCAAGACGTCTCAGAGGTGAGACTAAGATGTGTCTCAGCTCAAGACGTCTCAGAGCTGAGAGTGAGATGTCTCAACTCTATAGCCGGCAACCTTCAAGTACCTTCAAGATATCTTCCCTAAGCTGTGTGAAGCTCGCTCGTCCTCCTAAGATTTCCCAACGTCAAGAAAACGGTCAGTTTAAAGTGTCCTCTCCTAATCTACCAGAGGACCCAAAACAGAAAACGGGAAAATACGTCACTTTCGCCAGCCGCTTTCATTTTCAAGTACGATTATTTTTGGGCCTTGCGTAACGCATGCGAGCGGAAAAAGGCGACGTTCTTCATAGGAAGACAGGCTGCTGAAGGGCATGAGGGGGAAGTAATAACCATTTTGGAGGCGTAAGTAATCAGAGAGTAAGCCAGGAACAAAACCTGTGTTAAATTACGTTCACTGGTTTAAGGTATGCGCTTGGCTGGGTTGCTGCTGGTTCGAATCCCCACCCCACAGTTTGGCTCCAGTTAGTTTCCTCTTGATACACCACGTTAAGGCGATTCTTGTGCCTTGTGTTGCATATATTGCAATTACTTAGATGTTGCCGTGCCAAAAGTTGTTACCAACTGACATTGTAAATTATAAGGTGTGTGTACAGATTAGACGAAATTGCAAATCTAAAAATTCCTGCTGAGGTCTGATTGAGACCTTTTGTGGGGGGGGGGTGTCCTGCTCTTGGTACCAGCGGCGGGATAGTCAGTTCATGTTACCAGCGGCGGGATAGTCAGCTCATGTTACCAGCGGCAGGATAGTCAGTTCATGTTACCAGCGGCGGGATAGTCAGCTCATGGTACCAGCGGCGGGATAGTCAGCTCATGGTACCAGCGGCGGGATAGTCAGCTCATGGTACCAGCGGCGGGATAGTCAGTTCAGTTACCAGCGGCGGGATAGTCAGCTCATGTTACCAGCGGCGGGATAGTCAGCTCATGGTACCAGCGGCGGGGATAGTCAGTTCATGGTACCAGCGGCGGGATAGTCAGTTCATGTTACCAGCGGCGGGATAGTCAGCTCATGGTACCAGCGGGGGATAGTCAGCTCATGGTACCAGCGACGGGATAGTCAGTTCATGTTACCAGCGGCGGGATAGTCAGTTCATGGTACCAGCGGCGGGATAGTCAGCTCATGGAACCAGCGGGGGAATAGTCAGCTCATGGTACCAGCGGCGGGATAGTCAGCTCATGTACCAGCGGGGGGATAGTCAGCTCATGGTACCAGCGGCGGGATAGTCAGCTCATGGTACCAGCGGCGGGATAGTCAGCTCATGGTACCAGCGGCGGGATAGTCAGCTCATGTTACCAGCGGGGGGATAGTCAGCTCATGGTACCAGCGGCGGGATAGTCAGCTCATGGTACCAGCGGCGGGATAGTCAGCTCATGGTACCAGCGGCGGGATAGTCAGCTCATGGTACCAGCGGCGGGATAGTCAGTTCATGGTACCAGCGGCGGGATAGTCAGCTCATGGTACCAGCGGCGGGATAGTCAGCTCATGGTACCAGCGGCGGGATAGTCAGCTCATGGTACCAGCGGCGGGATAGTCAGCTCATGGTACCAGCGGCGGGATAGTCAGCTCATGTTACCAGCGGCGGGATAGTCAGCTCATGTTACCAGCGGCGGGATAGTCAGCTCATGGTACCAGCGGCGGGATAGTCAGCTCATGTTACCAGCGGGGGGATAGTCAGCTCATGGTACCAGTGGCGGGATAGTCAGCTCATGTTACCAGCGGCGGGATAGTCAGCTCATGGTACCAGCGGCGGGATAGTCAGCTCATGTTACCAGCGGGGGGATAGTCAGCTCATGTTACCAGCGGCGGGATAGTCAGCTCATGTTACCAGCGGCGGGATAGTCAGCTCATGTTACCAGCGGCGGGATAGTCAGCTCATGGTACCAGCGGCGGGATAGTCAGCTCATGTTACCAGCGGCGGGATAGTCAGCTCATGGTACCAGCGGCGGGATAGTCAGCTCATTACCAGCGGGGGGATAGTCAGCTCATGTTACCAGCGGCGGGATAGTCAGCTCATGTTACCAGCGGCGGGATAGTCAGCTCATGGTACCAGCGACGGGATAGTCAGCTCATGGTACCAGCGGCGGGATAGTCGGCTCATGGTACCAGCGGCGGGATAGTCGGC
>WNGS01164858.1:4662559-4686543 GCA_020271785.1 Procambarus virginalis | reverse complement strand
ACTATGTAAAAGATACCTCCAACCCTGTTTATGTAGGACAGACGTAAATCTGTATTTATATATGCAGGTTAAATTAGCATTTTAAAAGCACTACAATCACCTTCTGCAGTCGATTGTTCAATAAATCACTGAACTATGTATTTAACAGACCTCTAACCCTGCCCATGTAGGACAGAATGAAATGTATATATGCATTGTAAATGTGTGGCCACGTCTGTGGTGTGAAATAATAAACAAAAAGTCAAATAAAAACATTCCATAAACTCATGAGTGTTCTCCAGTTTTCACATGTGTCCTCTTGTCCAGTTTTCACATGTGTCCTCTTGTCCAGTTTTCACATGTGTCCTCTTGTCCAGTTTTCACATGTGTCCTCTTGTCCAGTTTTCACATGTGTCTTCTTGTCCAGTTTTCACATGTGTCCTCTTGTCCAGTTTTCACATGTGTCCTCTTGTCCAGTTTTCACATGTGTCCTCCTGTCCAGTTTTCACATGTGTCCTCTTGTCCAGTTTTCACATGTGTCCTCTTGTCCAGTTTTCACATGTGTCCTCTTGTCCTACTTTCTCCCAGGTTTTAAGAGTGTCTCTGTCTCCTTTGTCTGTTCCCCCTGAGAGTCTGGGAGCTCCGCTGTAGTCATCTTCGCTGTCTCTCGCGTGCCAAGGTGACCTTGGTTGTAATACGAAGCTGCTGTATGCTCACTATACCCACACACACACACACTGTACTTCGTCACGTATTTTCTCCCCTTTCTTTCAGACAATGCAGCCCATGTCACAGACACTGGAATGATTGTCTTGGGTGTATTTTACCCCTCTGCTACACCTTCCCTTAACTCTCAAGGGTGTGTTCCCTCTCATTCACTCCCTCCGCGACACCCCCTCTCCTTGCCCCACACTCAGACCCCTAAACCTTCAATACAGTCAACTATCAGTACTCTCTGTGATTCACAGTCGGCTCTCCAAAATACTTCAGACCCCTAACTCAGCAAGACATGAAGAATCTTATAACAACAATCATAAATAACCATCTCGCAGTACTCAGTAAAGGCTTCAGAGTAACTTTTTATGGATACCATTAAAACATAAACCACTGTGATGACACAGACGAAGATGCTAAATCACCTTGCAACAGAGTTAAAAAATTCTACCATATTGTTCCAGAGAACTGGGTGTTTGAGAAATCAAGCACACACACACACACACACGCACACACACGCACACGCACACGCACGCACACGCACACGCACGCACATGCACGCACACGCACACACACACACACGCACACGCACGCACGCACACGCACACGCACACGCACACAATGACTGAAAACATCATTTTACAGTTAATATGCTTAGCTCTGACAGCTCTATGAGCAGCACAAAGCGTTCAACAGGCAATGTGATGAGAGCAACTGCCAGAATCACGTTGGGATTTCGTTACGTATAGCAGAGGTCCTGGGCAGCGTTACTCATCCTGCCAGTTACTCATGCTATCACCTTAGTATTGGGCAGCGTCAGTGCTGTGAGTGAACAAGCCGTCATGGCCGCAGGTAGACTTATATATGCTCTCTGAAAAGGAACTGGTTCACATCCTCCAAGATTGCGTTATTAAATGTCAGCAGTCTTTTCAGACTTGCGGGTGTGAGGTACCTGGAGCACTGCGGTATCAGGGAGGTATCGAAGTGTACTTAAAGAGGAAAAACCACTACACTACACTACAGAGGAGTCCCACATCAGGACCACTACACTACAGAGGGTCCTACTACCACTACACTACAGAGGGTCCCACTACCACTACACTACAGAGGGTCCCATTACCACTATACTACAGAGGGTCCCACTACCACTACACTACAGAAGGTCCCACTACCACTATACTACAGAGGGTCCCACTACCACTACACTACAGAGGGTCCCACTACCACTACACTACAGAGGGTCCCACTACCACTACACTACAGAGGGTCCCACTACCACTACACTACAGAAGGTCCCACTACCACTACACTACAGAAGGTCCCACTACCACTACACTACAGAGGGTCCCACTACCACTACACTACAGAGGGTCCCACTACCACTACACTACAGAGGGTCCCACTACCACTACACTACAGAAGGTCCCACTACCACTACACTACAGAGGGTCCCACTACCACTACACTACAGAGGGTCCCACTACCACTACACTACAGAGGGTCCCACTACCACTACACTACAGAGGGTCCCACTACCACTACACTACAGAGGGTCCCACTACCACTACACTACAGAAGGTCCCACTACCACTATACTACAGAGGGTCCCACTACCACTATACTACAGAGGGTCCCACTACCACTACACTACAGAGGGTCCCACTACCACTACACTACAGAAGGTCCCACTACCACTACACTACAGAGGGTCCCACTACCACTATACTACAGAGGGTCCCACTACCACTATACTACAGAGGGTCCCACTACCACTACACTACAGAGGGTCCCACATCAGGACCACTACACTACAGAGGGTCCCACTACCACTACACTACAGAGGGTCCCACTACCACTACACTACAGAGGGTCCCACATCAGGACCACTACACTACAGAGGGTCCCACTACCACTACACTACAGAGGGTCCCACTACCATTACACTACAGAGGGTCCCACATCAGGACCACTACACTACAGAGGGTCCCACTACCACTATACTACAGAGGGTCCCACTACCACTACACTACAGAGGGTCCCACTACCACTACACTACAGAGGGTCCCACTACCACTACACTACAGAGGGTCCCACATCAGGACCACTACACTACAGAGGGTCCCACTACCACTACACTACAGAGGGTCCCACATCAGGACCACTACACTACAGAGGGTCCCACTACCACTATACTACAGAGGGTCCCACTACCACTACACTACAGAGGGTCCCACTACCACTACACTACAGAGGGTCCCACTACCACTACACTACAGAGGGTCCCACTACCACTACACTACAGAGGGTCCCACTACCACTACACTACAGAGGGTCCCACTACCACTACACTACAGAGGGTCCCACTACCACTACACTACAGAGGGTCCCACTACCACTACACTACAGAGGGTCCCACTACCACTACACTACAGAAGGTCCCACTACCACTACACTACAGAGGGTCCCACATCAGGACCACTATACTACAGAGGGTCCCACTACCACTACACTACAGAAGGTCCCACTACCACTACACTACAGAGGGTCCCACATCAGGACCACTATACTACAGAGGGTCCCACTACCACTATACTACAGAGGGTCCCACTACCACTACACTACAGAGGGTCCCACTACCACTACACTACAGAAGGTCCCACTACCACTATACTACAGAGGGTCCCACTACCACTATACTACAGAGGGTCCCACTACCACTACACTACAGAGGGTCCCACTACCACTACACTACAGAGGGTCCCACTACCACTACACTACAGAGGGTCCCACTACCACTACACTACAGAGGGTCCCACTACCACTATACTACAGAGGGTCCCACTACCACTACACTACAGAAGGTCCCACTACCACTACACTACAGAGGGTCCCACTACCACTATACTACAGAGGGTCCCACTACCACTATACTACAGAGGGTCCCACTACCACTATACTACAGAGGGTCCCACTACCACTATACTACAGAGGGTCCCACTACCACTACACTACAGAAGGTCCCACTACCACTACACTACAGAGGGTCCCACTACCACTACACTACAGAAGGTCCCACTACCACTATACTACAGAGGGTCCCACTACCACTATACTACAGAGGGTCCCACATCAGGACCACTACACTACAGAGGGTCCCACTACCACTATACTACAGAGGGTCCCACTACCACTACACTACAGAGGGTCCCACTACCACTATACTACAGAGGGTCCCACTACCACTACACTACAGAAGGTCCCACTACCACTACATTACAGAGGGTCCCACTACCACTACACTACAGAAGGTCCCACTACCACTACACTACAGAAGGTCCCACTACCACTATACTACAGAAGGTCCCACTACCACTACATTACAGAAGGTCCCACTACCACTACACTACAGAGGGTCCCACATCAGGACCACTACACTACAGAGGGTCCCACTACCACTACACTACAGAGGGTCCCACTACCACTACACTACAGAAGGTCCCACTACCACTACACTACAGAGGGTCCCACTACCACTACACTACAGAAGGTCCCACTACCACTACACTACAGAAGGTCCCACTACCACTACACTACAGAGGGTCCCACATCAGGACCACTACACTACAGAGGGTCCCACTACCACTACACTACAGAGGGTCCCACTACCACTACACTACAGAGGGTCCCACATCAGGACCACTACACTACAGAGGGTCCCACTACCACTACACTACAGAAGGTCCCACTACCACTACACTACAGAGGGTCCCACTACCACTACACTACAGAAGGTCCCACTACCACTACACTACAGAAGGTCCCACTACCACTATACTACAGAGGGTCCCACTACCACTACACTACAGAAGGTCCCACTACCACTACACTACAGAGGGTCCCACTACCACTACACTACAGAGGGTCCCACTACCACTACACTACAGAAGGTCCCACTACCACTACACTACAGAGGGTCCCACTACCACTACACTACAGAGGGTCCCACTACCACTACACTACAGAAGGTCCCACTACCACTACACTACAGAAGGTCCCACTACCACTACACTACAGAGGGTCCCACTACCACTATACTACAGAGGGTCCCACTACCACTATACTACAGAAGGTCCCACTACCACTACACTACAGAAGGTCCCACTACCACTACACTACAGAAGGTCCCACTACCACTACACTACAGAGGGTCCCACTACCACTATACTACAGAAGGTCCCACTACCACTACACTACAGAAGGTCCCACTACCACTACACTACAGAGGGTCCCACTACCACTACACTACAGAGGGTCCCACTACCACTACACTACAGAGGGTCCCACATCAGGACCACTACACTACAGAGGGTCCCACTACCACTACACTACAGAGGGTCCCACTACCACTACACTACAGAGGGTCCCACTACCACTACACTACAGAGGGTCCCACTACCACTACACTACAGAAGGGTCCACTACCACTACACTACAGAGGGCCCACTACCACTACACTACAGAGGGTCCCACTACACTACACTACAGAGGTCCCACTACCACTACACTACAGAGGGTCCCACTACCACTACACTACAGAGGTCCCACTACCACTACACTACAGAGGGTCCCACATCAGGACACTACACTACAGAGGGTCCCACTACCACTACACTACAGAAGGTCCCACTACCACTACACTACAGAGGGTCCCACTACCACTACACTACAGAGGGTCCCACTACCACTACACTACAGAAGGTCCCACTACCACTACACTACAGAGGGTCCCACTACCACTACACTACAGAGGGTCCCACTACCACTACACTACAGAGGGTCCCACTACCACTACACTACAGAAGGTCCCACTACCACTACACTACAGAGGTCCCACTACCACTACACTACAGAGGGTCCCACTACCACTAAACTACAGAGGGTCCCACTACCACTACACTACAGAAGGTCCCACTACCACTACACTACAGAGGGTCCACAGGACCACTACACTACAGAGGGTCCACTACCACTACACTACAGAGGGTCCCACTACCACTACACTACAGAGGGTCCACATCAGGACCACTACACTACAGAGGGTCCCACTACCACTACACTACAGAAGGGTCCCACTACCACTACACTACAGAGGGTCCCACTACCACTACACTACAGAGGGTCCCACTACCACTACACTACAGAGGGTCCCACTACCACTACACTACAGAAGGTCCCACTACCACTATACTACAGAGGGTCCCACTACCACTACACTACAGAAGGTCCCATACCACTACACTACAGAGGGTCCACTACCACTATACTACAGAGGGTCCCACTACCACTACACTACAGAGGTCCCACTACCACTACACTACAGAGGGTCCCACTACCACTACACTACAGAGGGTCCCACTACCACTACACTACAGAGGGTCCCACTCAGGACCACTACACTACAGAGGGTCCCACTACCACTACACTACAGAGGGTCCCACTACCACTACACTACAGAGGGTCCCACATCAGGACCACTACACTACAGAGGGTCCCACTACCACTACACTACAGAGGGTCCCACTACCACTACACTACAGAGGGTCCCACATCAGGCCACTACACTACAGAGGGTCCCACTACCACTACACTACAGAGGGTCCCACTACCACTACACTACAGAGGGTCCCACTACCACTACACTACAGAGGGTCCCACTACCACTACACTACAGAGGTCCCACTACCAATACACTACAGAGGGTCCCACTACCACTACACTACAGAGGGTCCCACTACCACTACACTACAGAGGGTCCCACATCAGGACCACTACACTACAGAGGGTCCCACTACCACTACACTACAGAGGGTCCCACTACCACTACACTACAGAGGGTCCCACTACACTATACTACAGAGGGTCCCACTACCACTACACTACAGAGGGTCCCACTACCACTACACTACAGAGGGTCCCACTACCACTACACTACAGAGGGTCCCACTACCACTACACTACAGAGGGTCCACTACCACTACACTACAGAGGGTCCCACTACCACTACACTACAGAGGGTCCCACTACCACTACACTACAGAAGGTCCCACTACCACTACATACAGAGGGTCCCACTACCACTACACTACAGAAGGTCCCACTACCACTACACTACAGAGGGTCCCACTACCACTACACTACAGAGGGTCCCACTACCACTACACTACAGAGGGTCCCACTACCACTACACTACAGAGGGTCCCACTACCACTACACTACAGAGGGTCCCACTACCACTACACTACAGAGGGTCCCACTACCACTACACTACAGAAGGTCCCACTACCACTACACTACAGAAGGTCCCACTACCACTACACTACAGAGGGTCCCACTACCACTATACTACAGAGGGTCCCACTACCACTACACTACAGAAGGTCCCACTACCACTACACTACAGAGGGTCCCACTACCACTATACTACAGAGGGTCCCACTACCACTATACTACAGAGGGTCCCACTACCACTATACTACAGAGGGTCCCACTACCACTACACTACAGAGGGTCCCACTACCACTACACTACAGAGGGTCCCACTACCACTACACTACAGAGGGTCCCACTACCACTACACTACAGAGGGTCCCACTACCACTACACTACAGAGGGTCCCACTACCACTACACTACAGAAGGTCCCACTACCACTACACTACAGAAGGTCCCACTACCACTACACTACAGAGGGTCCCACTACCACTACACTACAGAGGGTCCCACTACCACTACACTACAGAGGGTCCCACTACCACTACACTACAGAAGGTCCCACTACCACTACACTACAGAGGGTCCCACTACCACTACACTACAGAGGGTCCCACTACCACTACACTACAGAGGGTCCCACTACCACTACACTACAGAGGGTCCCATTACCACTATACTACAGAAGGTCCCACTACCACTACACTACAGAGGGTCCCACTACCACTACACTACAGAGGGTCCCACTACCACTACACTACAGAGGGTCCCACTACCACTATACTACAGAGGGTCCCACATCAGGACCACTACAGTATGGGGCTAACCGCGTCTGACAGAAATTACAAGGCCATAGTGAGTGATTAAGAAATACTTCAGACGCCACAGGAGGCGGCAAGGGGTTCGACAGCACGGAACCACGTACACTCTACTGTACACTTGAGTGTACAGTGGAGTGTACACTGCGTATAGCTGTGGAGTGTACACCACCCGCATGCACCAACTATGGGGACGACCCGCCACTTGCTGACTCCTCCCAGGTTCTTGCTATCAATTCCTCCAATCAAAGATCTCTCTCACGTTCTCCCTCTCCCTACTGCTCTCCTTCTCGCTCTCCCTCTCTGTTAACTGGGAATGTTAACACAACTAGTGTGTTCAGCTCTAGTTCTCGCTCTCCCTCTCTGTTAACTGGGAATGTTAACACAACTAGTGTGTTCAGCTCTAGTTCTCGCTCTCCCTCTCTGTTAACTGGGAATGTTAACACAACTAGTGTGTTCTGCTCTAGTTCTCGCTCGTTCTATCCTCCCAATTTATATCCCCCCCTCTTCTTCCCTCTCTCTCTGTTTCCCATTTCATCTTCCTTTTACCTTCCCATTTTGTCTGCCTCTTCCTCCCCCCCTCTACTATGTTCAAACAGCCTCGTTGAGATCGCAGCAACAGCTTCTAGGGCGAGGTCAGTCCCAGACACAAGCATCATCCTGAGATGAGATCACAGTGACTGGCCCTCTGTGTGGGAAGTACAGTGAGAGGTATGAAAGCAGGCGGACTGTCCGCCTTGCTGACACGATGTGTGGGTGTTGGCAGCTAAGCTAAGCTGGCTCCCTCTTGTCAGGGAGCTGTGAGTGTGTGAGAGGTTCTTCACATGTGTTTCACCATATGTGGATGTCTATAGATGAATACTGAGTAGCATTCATATATACACACTCCCTGATGCTTCCACATATGTTGTTCTGTTTAAGGCTCTTTGTTTATTATTATTATTTGTCGAGTTGTTCATACATACACACACACACACATTTACATAATATTATATATATATATATATATATATATATATATATATATATATATATATATATATATATATATATATATATATATATTACATACACATATACATACTCATTTTTTCCAATAATTGAGGGAAGGATTTCTGGTCAGTATTTCATCTGGGAATTATGTACTGTGGGGCGGGGTTTTCATCTAGTAAATCGAGGCTCTTGGGCCACCAGCTGTGGGAGCGGGGCGTCTCATCTTGGAGCAATCTTTCTAACATTGGGTCCTCTAACANTCAATATATATATATATATAATATATATATATATATATATCTATATATATATATATATTAAATATATATATATTTTAACCTAGAAGGGGTACCACCTCTGGTGCAGTGTAGGGACCCATAGCCTCGGAGAGAAAATAAGAGTACTCAGAGAAGACCTTGTGGATCCTCACTGAACACTTTGATATTTTCTTCTTCTCCTACCACCCCTATTCTTTTGGTATGTGTGTATATTTATCTAACTTTATTTGAAAATGTCATTACACAAAAAAGTTACAGTATTGATTACATGCAGGGTACAAGCTGCTTGTCACAAGTTGAAAAGCTCCTCCAGCTCCTCAGATGGCGGGCAGGAACCATGGATGCAGTGAGCATTTCCTCTCTGGATTGCCACACTGAGGCGCTGAAAAAGAAAACTGGCAGCTCTAGGGTCTCTAGTTGTTTCGATTAGCTTAGACCCCACTCCTTCAAAAAGCTAGCAGCACTTTTACCCCAGGCACCAAGTGTCTCTGAGGCAATGGGGACAAAATTGTAGTGGTGCTCAAGGTCTCTGTATTACGTGACTTGGCCGCTTCCCGGTGATTGGCAGCTCCTCCTGCTTGAGTAGCACTGAAGTCAACATAGGTATTGGCTAAAGTTGAGACGCAAGTGTAGTCCCACACCAACTGTCTACCATTCTTCCAGGGGTTCACCGTGATTCCATCTGGGCGACCGACAGGCTCATTAGAGTTGTGGGACATTAGGTACCGGGGCTCTTCTATATAATTTTTTTTTGTTGCGCAGACCTGACAACAGCCAAAAACGCCCAGATGGAGTCACCCTGCAGCCATGGAAAGAAGGTAAACAGGTCGTATGGGATTACACCTGTGCATCTACATTGGCTGATACCTATTTACGTTACAGCTCAGCGGAGGGAGGTGGGGCAGCCACCTTCAGGGAGACCCAGAAAATCAACAAGTACAGAGACCTAGAACGTTGTTACAGGTTCGTGCCGATAGGCTCAGAGACTCTGGGCGCCTGGGGTAAATGTGCACTCAAGTTTTTAAAGGAGGTTGGTAAGGAACTCATTGGGAAAACTAGAGACCCACGAGCAGTCAGTTTTCTGTTCCAGCGCCTCAGTGTCACAGTTCAGAGGGGAAATGCATGCTGTATCCTGGGTACGCACCCAACCTCCGAGGAGCTGGACGAGGTCTTCAAACGCTGATCGTTTAATTGTTATATATTTGTGTGTGTGTTCTCTGAAACTAGCATTGTAATAAAATAAAACAAAATAAAACAAAACATACAAAAAAATAATAGGGGTGGTAGGAGAGGAAAAGAATAAAGTATTCAGTGAGAATCCACAAGATCTTCTCTGAAAGCTCTTTGTTTTCTTCTTCGAGGATGTGGGTCCCTGCAATTGCACCAGAGGTGGTACCCCTAATATTATATATATATATATATATATATATATATATATATATATATATATATATATATATATATATATATATATATATATATATATTAGTATATTTTGGTAGCAGTCTTTCCTGTAGACATATATTATTAAATATGACCGAAAAAGTAAGATTAATAATTCTAACGCGAATTTTCTCGATCTTCCTTATGGTTCTTTTTACGGTTGACGGTAAATGAAAAATCAATTCTCCAAAATTCATTTTTATTTCTAGTCTGACGCGACACTTGAGCGTGTTTCGTAAAACTTATTACATTTTCAAAGACTTTAGTTTACACACACACAACTTATAACTAAACAGCATTGGCTCTTTTTTTTGCAGTTACCGATCTATTCTTCCCTTTAACTTATGCCCATTGTTCCGTGTTCTGTGTTTTGTTGAAAGTTTGTTTTCACCTCACTATTGTATTAAATCACCTCACCCAAATGCAGGTATAAAAGAGCCAATGCTGTTCAGTTATAAGTTGTGTGTGTGTAAACTAAAGTCTTTGAAAATGTAATAAGTTTTACGAAACGCGCTCAAGTGTCGCGTCAGACTAGAAATAAAAATGAATTTTGGAGAATTGATTTTTCATTTACCGTCAACAGTAAAAAGAAACATAAGGAAGACTGAGAAAATTCGTGTTAGAATTATTAATCTTACTTTTTCAGTCATATTTAATAATATATATATATATATATATATATATATATATATATATATATATATATATATATATATATATATATATATATCTGAAAACTCACACACCAGAAGTGACTCGAACCCATACTGCCATGAGCAACGCAACTGGTATGCCTTAATCTTGGAGGAGGAACACACGTGAGGAACACATTTTTTTGTGTTCCTCACGTGTTGCCCCAAAAAATGAGGTGATTTGATAAAATGCTATGCCCAAGATTACCACCCGAGTGCCGGCGGGGAAGTGGTTCAAATAGCTTCGGCTATCACTTCCTTATGTCCGGTCGTGATGGTCGAGCGGATTAAGGCGTCCCTGTACATACCAGTTGCGTTGCTCCTGGCAGTATGGGTTCGAGTCACTTCTGGTGTGTGAGTTTTCAGTTGCATATAGTCCTGGGGACCATTCAGGCTTGTTCACATATATATATATATATATATATATATATATATATATATAATGTTGTACCTAGTAGCCAGAACGTCGTACTCGGGCTACTATGCAAGGCCCCATTTGCCTAATAAGTCAAGTTTTCCTGAATTTATATATTTTTCAGTATTTTATTCTTATGAAATGATAAAGCTATCAATTTCATTATGTATGAGTTAATTTTTTTTAAATTTGAGTTAAAACTAACATAGATATATGACCGAACCTAACCAACCCTAACATAGATATATGACCGAACCTAACCAACCCTACCTAACCTATCTTAACCTAAACTAACACAATTAAATCAATAATTTATATTAATATAATATAATAATAATTCAAATAAACTAATTGGAAACAATTTATTGAAAATAAAGAAAATCACTCATAAAGAAAAAAAGACGATGGTAACCGAGGCTATTTCCCCCACCGTCCCGACGGCACTTGGTGGTAATCTTTGGCATAGTTATTTCATGAAATCACCTCACTTTGTGGGGCCACGTTGTGGGGACGGTGGGGGAAATAGCCTCGGCTACCATCGTTTTTTGTACAGTCACGGTTGGTCGAGTGGTTAAGGTACCATGTAGACCAGTTGCATTGTGCTCCTGGCTGTCTGGGTTCGAGTCACATCTGGGGTGTGGAGTTTTCAGTCGCATATATGCTTGGGGACTATTCAAACTTGTTGGCATATATATATATATATATATATATATATATATATATATATATATATATATATATATATATATATATATATATATATATGTATGAAAATATGTTTGTTTATTGTTAAATTTTGCTTCCAAGGAAGAGGTCTAGAACATTTGTAAGAAAATTAATTTAATTAAAAAATATATATAAGCATCAGATAATCATAAGCAGTCATTATTAAAATAATGACTGCTTATGATTATCTGATGCTTATATATATTTTTTAATTAAATTAATTTTCTTACAAATGTTCTAGACCTCTTCCTTGGAAGCAAAATTTAAGAATAAACAAACATATTTTCATACATATTCATAATGTATATGAATATGTAAATACACTGGGTGATTTACATATATCCAGTACTATCAAAAGTAAAAAAAAAAAAGTAATTGCTGTGTGGTGTATATATATCTTCGTAGAACATTTATTTTTGCAGTGCTATATATAATGTTAAATATACACAAAATTCTCAGCGAAAGCAGACACACACGTCTAATGTTCTCAGACTATTAATTGAGCCAGTATTTACCCAGGTCCCACGGACACGCTCCAGACCATAAAGCAGGTGTCTATTAATCCGTTTGGGAATAATTCAAGGTCTGAGAGATTTATTCCGGCCAAGCGTGGCATTATAGTGTCCCAGCCCCGAGTGGGCAGCCCTCCCTGTTATCATGCCTTGTGATGCCCGAGATTTATGCCAGGTTCAGCCCTTTCCTATCTTCTCTACGTCTGTGTTATCCACGGCCGTCTTCCCTTCCTCGACGTTCTGTCCTCTCTTATCATGTCTCCGCGGACCCCCAGCATGAAACACCGCAGTTAGGCGAGAGTAGTGGAGCATCTAGAGAGCTTGTAACTTTGCAACTGTGTAACAGAACGGCAGCAGGGATTGAGAAAGGGAAAGTCATGCCTGGCAAACGTGATCGAGTTCTATGACGAGGTTACTAGAAGACAGGCAAAAAAGAAGGGTGGGTAGATTGCATTTTCCTAGACTGTCAAAAGGCATTTGATACTGTTCCTCGTGCAAGGCTGGTGTACAAGATGGAGAAGCAAGCTGGGATACACTAAACTGGGTAAAGGAATACCTGAAGGACAGAAGAGAAAAAGAGTCACAGTCAGAATCGAGGTCTCCAGCTGGGGAAGTGTAACAAGTGGGGGTCCCACAGGAATCGGTCCTGAAACCACTGCTGTTCCTAATTTATTTTGATGTGAACCAGAGGGAGCTGGCTCGTATATGTCAGTGTTTGCCGACGATGCTTAAATAATGAGCAATGTAAAAAACAGAGGAGGGCTGCAGAATGTTACAGAATCCCCTTAACAAACTCCAAGAGGGGACTACCAAGTGGTTACTGGAGTTCAATCCTAATAAGTGTAAGGTAATGAGATAGGGAAGAGAGAAAGAATACCAGAAGGTGTCTACACCATTAATGGAAGGCAATTGCAGGAATCAAAGAGAGAGAGAGAGAGAGAGAGAGAGAGAGAGAGAGAGAGAGAGAGAGAGAGAGAGAGAGAGAGAGAGAGAGAGAGAGAGAGAGAGAGAGATTGAGAGTGGATATAATTCCATCTCTGACACCAGGGGCACACACAGACAGGGTGACATCAGCAGCATATGTGACGCTGGCAAGCACGAGAACGTCATTTAGAAACCTACGTCAGGACGCTTTTAAACCAATCTACACAGCTTGTGTTGTGTACACAGACCAGTACTGGAATATGCTGCTCCTGCTTGGAATCCACACCCTATGAAAAATAAAACTGAAATTGAAAAATTGCAGAGGTTTTCTACTAGATTAGTGCCAGAGCTTAGAGGGTTAAGTTATAAGGATAGGCTGAAGAAACTGGATCTCACAACATTGGAGGACAAGAAATAGAGAAGATATGATAACAACGTACAAGATACTGAGGGAAACAGACAAGGTGGACAAGGACAGTCTTTAAGTTGAGAGAAAGTAGGACAAGAGGACACAAGTGGGTGCTGGAATTACAAATGAGTCGATAAAAATGTAAGGAAATACTCGTACCTGTACAGGTGGTCAACACCTGAAATGTTCTAAGGGAAGAAGTTGTGTAAGCCACCTCCATCCACAACTTGAAGGAAAAGTTCAACAAAGATATCGAGTGTTAGAGTAGTGGAGCTTTAAGCCAACGAGTATACAACAAAGCAGGTATAGTAGGCGGGGCATGAAGAGCTAGACCTGACATCCCCCTAGACACTGATAGGTAAGTACCACTAGGTGTGTGGGTTGTGGGGTTCCCACAATCATTGAGGGGAATCGAGTGTTGTTTGGGAAGTCCCGATTTTAGGACAATGAATAAGAGTTCGACTAAATGTGTTCCATCTTCTAGGAATAAGCCCTGTTGTCTTGTTGGGCCACACAGCCATGTCCCATCCGGTTTGTTCTCATCGTTCACAAAAAAATATTGCGTTTATACTGTGCCTCGAATGACTTTTGTTAATACCACACCATATAACATGTAAACCAAACACGTTAAACTCCTCGAAATGTCGCACGTAAACCACTTAACTGCACACTGGGCCAGCTGTAAGGTCAACTACCTCGGAGTATCCCAGCCCAAGACCGCAAGTCACGGTAAGAGGGTCAGCAGCCGGCCACCCGTAAGGAAATAAACACTTCATTACTGTGAGGTCATTATAACCATCTGGTGGTGACCCTTAACCCTGCCTGGACCACCCCCAACACGGCCACCCGAGCCCATGCTCGCTCTCCTCGGCGGGCGGCTGCCGGCGCTTCCTCTCCCATCTCTCTCATTTCCCCCACCCCCCGCTCCGGACAGTCAGGTCAGCCATGATCTTTCTCACTACTGGCTACACTCTCTCAAGTTCAAGTTCGTTTATTGAGGTAAGCAAGAAATACATCTCAAAGGGATAGAGTAGCTTAGGCTATTTCTACCCCCCCTAGACTCTCACTCATCCAATGGTGACAAGTTCCATCTAGGATTATACAGGTGAGATGTATAAACAATCATCTGCGAGTATAACCTGGTGTTGCAGAGCCGGTCGGCCGAGTGGACACTGGACTTGTGATCCTGTGGTCCCGGGTTCGATCCCGGGCGCCGGAGAGAAACAATGGGCAGAGTTTCTTTCACCCTATGCCCCTCTTACCTAGTAGTAAAATAGGTACCTGGGTGTTAGTCAGCTGTCACGGGCTGCTTCCTGGGGGTGGAGGCCTGGTCGAGGACCGGGCCGCGGGGACACTAAAGCCCCGAAATCATCTCAAGATAACCTCAAGATTGTACACCTCCGCACACTCAACAACTGCCCCATGCGATAACTGATCCATAGACACCCGACACGAGGTACTTGTGTCCTTGGATGAGGACGATATACCGATGCTCAGTGCACAGGATTACACAGCACTGCGCCCATAAGTCTAGCTGAGAGATCACCACTCTCTCTACAGATATAATTTAAGAACATAAGACTCAAGGTAACTGCAGAAAGCTTATTGGCCCATACGAGGCAGCTCCTATTTATATCTACCCAAACTCATTCATATATATGTCTAACCTACGCTTGAAACTATCAAGGGATCCTACTTCTATCATGTTACGTTTTAATTGGTTCCACAAATCAACAACCCTGTTACCGAACCAGTATTTACCCATATCTTTCCTAAATCTAAACTTATTAAATTTATACCCATTGTTTTACGTTCTATTTTGTGTTGATACTTTTAATACCCTGTGTGTAGCAGCAACCGTAGACCAGGTCAGGAGACTTCCTGTCAAACACACGACGGTACTACGTTGCTACAACGTTCGAACAAGTTTTAACATCTAACAAGTTGTACCAACGTTCTTATACGTCTTTAAAAAAAAGGAGGTATAACGTTATAAAAACGTTATACCAAGAGGTAGCACCTTTATTACAAGTTGTAACAAGCGGAAAATAGGTACAGTTACGTTTTGTGTTTGCAGGGTTGTGGTTGGACCAGAAGCAGCCTTTTTCAACCATGTAGTACAGCTGTTAAAGGAAAAGGCAGTGGCTATCCTGACGAAATATCAAGTGTGGACGTGTAAGGAACTGCACACACACACACTTTATGGAAATTCACGTAATTTAAAGAACCTTTTGGGTCTGTATAATATGTGGGTGATCACACCGCCCACTATGGTGGCCTATGGACGCCTCGGCCTGGCTCAGATGACTGCATATGCTTGCTGATGACCATGGCAGCTTCTATAGCTACACCCGGCTCAACGCTACAAGAATGGAAGCTGTCACACAGAGCTCATCTCTATGTTAAATCACAAAACAATATCACTACGGGGAAGAATGTAGACCAGCTTCGCAGATTCTGCGACTTTAACACGCTCAATATCTCTCTCTACTTAACAAGAAGGTATATAGCAGATTCCGGATATTCCTTCGATCATTTCGTAGTGCTGTGTCGGACGTCGTGGCAGGTGGTGGTGGTCCCGGAGAAGTTGATAGACTGCCTGACGCAGGCGGTGATGGAGGCGCCGGTGCTGCTCCACTCGTTCCAGATGGTGATAAACCACTTGGACACTCGCTCGTCCACCTGTTGCTGTTGTCCCCTCTCTAAGACCCCCTTCAGCGGCGCCCTCTGGACCCTGGCTCCTACAGTCCCCTACCCCCCCTCCAGTTGGACACTTTTGTTTATAGGGAAAAACACTTATGCTAAGGAATAGGGCTGTTGAGGAAAACAAAGCAACAATGGGTGAAAATGTTGTAAACGGGGTAGAGTGTTGAAACGTCGCCACTCGCCATCTATTTTTGCAGATTTATTGGGACATGTTAATGGATTTTAAGAAATTGTGAGAACTCACTGAAATGAATTTGTTTCAGTTATTCTACTTGTGTATCACTTAAATTTGTGTAAATTCTGTGTATTTTAGTTTAGTCAATTAAATACATAAGAGACAATTTATTAATTACATATTCTTAACACATGTTCAACAAATAGCCATGAAAACTTCAATCGAAAATATCGAGTTAAAAATGTGTACAAGAGAACCATTTAGATTTAGAGAAAATACTGAAAAACACTATTACTTGAATCTATAATTACAAATTCTAATCATTGTCATCTCGAGAAACATTCATACAAGTTGTATCCGGAGGGACAACAAACACCATCGCCCTCGGAACGACAGACCATGCCCAAGACGTGGTCAACACAGGTTTCAAACGCTTCCGCATTACCTCTCCACCCGTTCAAATCACCATGTGGAAAAATACTACCAACTCAAGCCGTACTTCAAGAGTTTCAAATATGATCACTTGGCTAGCAATGCACCGAAGCATCTGCTCGGTGCAGGCGAAAACCACATTTGCGGGTCCACGTTGGCAAGAACTGCAAAGTCAAAGCCAAGCCACCTGGCACCACGAAACAAGATGCTGTTGCCTGTCGCCATTTCCCGACCTTAGCGGGACAAACAGCAACAGCACGAGCAACAGCTTGGGTGCGACCAACCACCCTCAAACTGGACCGCGAACGGTAATAACCTGCATCACCCGCCTCAAACATCCACGTTCAGGTCATTATATCTTATGCAGACAGTAGCAAAAACGCTCACAGCCTCTTCAAGGATGCTAGCAAACTTGAGATTATCTTGAGATGAATTCGGGGCTTTTAGTGTCCCCGCGGCCCGGTCCTTGACCAGGCCTCCGCCCCCAGGAAGCAGCCCGTGACAGCTGACTAACACCCAGGTATTTTACTGCTAGGTAACAGGGGCATAGGGTGAAAGAAACTCTGCCCATTGTTTCTCGCCGGCGCCTGGGATCGAACCCAGGACCACAGGATCACAAGTCCAGCGTGCTGTCCGCTCGGCCGACCGGCTCCCTTAGTGGGCAGCAGCTTACCATCAGTGCTTGTGCCAGGTAGACGCGTGGGTAGTCAGGCCAGCTCGCTGGTAGGTAGTGAGGCTCGTAGGCAGGAAGATGGGTATGCAGGCTGGCAGTCAGGAGGTCAGAAAACCAGTCAGGTAAGCAGACTGATGGTATAAAGGTTCATTACCTTCCAGGAGATGGGTGTTGGGACCACTATACTACCCAAGGGTGGGTATGGGGTACATTACCTTCCAGGAGAAGGGTGTTGGGACCACTATACTACCCAAGGGTTGGGTATGGGGTCCATTACCTTCCAGGAGGTGGGTGTTGGGACCACTATACTACCCAAGGGTTGGGTATGGGGTCCATTACCTTCCAGGAGATGGGTGTTGGGACCACTATACTACCCAAGGGTTGGGTATGGGGTCCATTACCTTCCAGGAGATGGGTGTTGGGACCACTATACTACCCAAGGGTTGGGTATGGGGTCCATTACCGCCAATTGGAGGGGCATGGGGTCCTCTATCACTCACGGGATGGAAATAGGGTCAATAACAATAACTGAATAAACATGTTTTTTTAAATTCCGAAGAGTGTTTAACACTTGTCCTTTGCAGAACATTACTTTTGAGAGAGTAGTATCCTTTGGCGGAGGTCAACCTGTAAGCTGGATGTGAGGTGAGGTGAAGGAAACAGATTCACTGAAAAGAAAATCTTTTACAACTTACAACGTAACGAGGAAATACTCCAAATAGAAGACGACAACTGGATGTAATGTATAAGTTTCCCTATACCCTAATACATATAACTTTTCCTAGAAAGGTTAGGTCGGACCTAAGGTCCGGTCGGTTAGGTCGGTTAGGTCGTAGGATAAGTGGATGACATATAGGCTATAGGCAAATAAAACCCAATATGGTAGAGAGGAAATACCAGGGGAGAGATGTTTAATGATACAGATGGAAAGCCTAATCTGCTCTTTTCCAACCAAAAGTATGAGGAAAATATATTACCTTTGTACAATTTTATGAAGACAATGAATTTTACTCGTAAAGTGAATCCCGGCAAACACACGACGAAACTACAACGTTGCTACAACGTTTGAACAACTTTTAACACCACCCAACAAGTTGTAACAAACAATATAGCAAGTTGTAGCAACGTTCTAATACGTCATAAAAAACGTTGTAACAAGATGTAACAACTTTATTACAAGTTGTAACAAGCGGAAAATAGAGCCAGTTATGTTGTGTTTGTAGGGATATATGAGATCTTAACAGTATAACAACCATTTGTGTGTAACTCAGCTCTATGACAGGTTAGGAACGGGAAAGGTCTCGTATGTGAAGAAAACATGGAGAAATTATGTAGTTTAACAATATACCGCGTCCTGGCTGATATGGAAGCATTAAGGGAGTTTGACATGTGATCCTGTAGGAATTGACTGGCCCTACGAGATCTATGTGCCAGAACCGATACATCTAAATGAACCTTTGTTAATGCAGGCGATGAGTCACAATAACGTGGCTAAAGTATGTTGACCAGACCACACACTAGAAGGTGAAAGGACGACGACGTTTCGGTCCGTCCTGGACCATTCTCAAGTCGATTGTGATACAGACAATCGACTTGAGAATGGTCGAGGACGGGCCGAAACGTCGTCGTCCCTTCACCTCCTAGTGTGTGGCCTGGTCAACCTTTGTTAATGTTGCCTGATATTATAAACAACGATACCTTCTGAGAAAGGTGAAATTTGTATGGACAAAATCGACGGTATAAATGGTGTCTTGTAATAGGGTGTCTTGCACTAGCACCTGGACTAAGTTTTACTCGTAAAAATGACTGAGTGACTGGTAGATGATGATGTGTAAAGAAGACGAGATGGCTCGGATAATATTCACTGCTCAGAGTACATTAGGACTTGGAAGTGGATATCATTTCAAAACAAAGTACACAAAATAACAACAGCCTATTTTAGGTTTCCAAACATATAAACAGCGTTTAAAACACAAATCAACTTTCAGGGCAAGACATTCAACCCACATCAGACTAGTTCCAGAATACACAATACCATACAAAATCCACACCTCGGAAAGCACATCAATGAACAACTGGAGTTTTTTTTTTGTATACGGCTACTGGAATTATGAGGTTTAGGTTATTAAAACAGGCAAAAAACAAAACAAAATGAACTCTTACAAGAGAGAGAGACGAACCAGAAGGGATATGATCCCAATGTACAAAATATTAAGAAGGAACAGACAAGATGGACAATGACAGCCTCTTTCGGTTGAGAGGCAATAGATCAACAGAAGAGCGAGGTGGTCGTACGTGTGTAATACGGGTAGTAAACATGTGGACTGGATCGCATTATTACGTAGAGGCCGCCTCCACCTACACCAGCAACAAGAGCAACTACGACACACAACTCTTACGTTAAGATAATTCAATCCCACCACTTACGGGCTACTCATGCCCGTGCCACCTCTTGGGTGGCTTAATCTCATCAATCAATCAATCCCGCCAGGTACCGCCAGGTAAACACAACACCAGGACTCACCAACAAAAACACGCGTTGAGGGCTTGCAAACACGTTGTGAGATACCTTCTTCAGTTAATACCAAGTGCAAGTTTTTCTGCAGTAGCCGGCAGCCATTCCCCTGATATTGCTGTTCGCCTCAAACGAGCAAAAAATTCACGCAGATGTGTGTGAAAACGAACTACTTGAAACAGCTGCAAGGAGCACCTCTGTATGAGAACCTTTCTGAACACACACTGCGGTAAGTTGCCACCTGGTGTCGACACCTGTGCGTCTAGGGCCCGCGAAGAGGACACAGAAGCCAGGTGTGCGTGACGTCACGAGCAACAGGTACTGTGCACAAGTCGCACAATATGTAAACAACGGCCAGCTGACGGCGGGCCCAGCACCACCACAGGCAACGCAGCGAGAAAGTCAATATTTGAGAGCGAGGCCGCCCAACTCACACTCCAGAGTGGACCAGCTCCTGGCCACTACACTCTTCGTCACATCAGTGAGGCTTACCTATACCACCTTGATGCCGGCTTCTGGGAGTTGTTCTACTCGCCTGACTTGTGAGGGAGGGAGGGAATTATCAGGGGAAAGCACCAAGCCATTACGACTATATAGCACTGGGAAGAGGTCAGGATAAGGATTTGGGATTCGACGAGGGGGAAGGAATGGTGCCCAATCACTTGGACGGTTGGGGATTGAACGCCGACCTGCGTGAAGCAGGTCAACTCAAGCCGTAATATATATTTCATTCTATCACTGACTTTCCGTCTTACTTGGTACGAGTATAGAGACATACATGTATATGTGTATATATATTTATAGATGTTACTAAGAAGTCTAAATGACCCAACCAGGATTCGAACCCATGACGTCTAGGATCACCCTCAAATACACACACGATACCGTAACCACCGCACCAGTGAGACGATCAATGGTCCGGTGGTCAAGGTACTGTGCTCTTTTGGGGTTGATCCTAGACGGCATGGGTTCGAATCCTGGTCGGGTCATTTAAGACTTCTTAGTGATCTATGGCTTACGCGTTCCTGCAGTCTCTCTCACATATATTATATAAAAATACATATATATATATATATATATATATATATATATATATATATATATATATATATACATATATGCAAACAAGCCTGAATGGTCCCCAGGACTAGATACAACTGAAAACTCACACCCCAGAAGTGACTCGAACCCATACTCCCAGGAGCAACGCAACTGGTATGTACAGGGACGGCTTAAACCACTTGACCATCACGACCGGACATAAGGAAGTGATAGCCGAGGCTATATGAACCACTTCCTGGGAGTATGGGTTCGAGTCGCTTCTGGGGTGTGAGTTTTCAGTTGTATCTAGTCCTGGGGACCATTCAGGCTTGTTTGCATTTGTGTTCCTCACGTGTTGCCCCAAAAATGAGGTGATTTGATAAAATGCTATGCCCAAGATTACCATCCGAGTGCCGGCGGGGAAGTGGTTCATATAGCCTCGGCTATCACTTCCTTATGTCCGGTCGTGATGGTCAAGTGGTTTAAGGCGTCCCTGTACATACCAGTTACGTTGCTCCTGGGAGTATGGGTTCGAGTCACTTCTGGGGTGTGAGTTTTCAGTTGTATCTAGTCCCGGGGACCATTCATGCTTGTTTGCATTTGTGTTCCTCACGTGTTGCCCCAAAAATGAGGTGATTTGATAAAATGCTATGCCCAAGATTACCATCCGAGTGCCGGCGGGGAAGTGGTTCATATAGCCTCGGCTATCACTTCCTTATGTCCGGTCGTGATGGTCAAGTGGTTTAAGGCGTCCCTGTACATACCAGTTGCATTGCTCCTGGGAGCGTGGGTTCGAGTCACTTCTGGGGTGTGAGTTTTCAGTTATTATATATATATATATATATATATATATATATATATATATATATATATATATATATATATATATATATGTGTGTGTGTGTGTGTGTATGAATGTATGAGTATACGAGATATGTGTAAGCTGGTCAGAATTGCATTTCACCTTTGTAAATACACCCTAATGACACTATGTAAAAGATACCTCCAACCCTGTTTATGTAGGACAGACGTAAATCTGTATTTATATATGCAGGTTAAATTAGCATTTTAAAAGCACTACAATCACCTTCTGCAGTCGATTGTTCAATAAATCACTGAACTATGTATTTAACAGATCTCTAACCCTGCCCATGTAGGACAGAATGAAATGTATATATGCATTGCAAATGTGTGGCCACGTCTGTGGTGTGAAATAATAAACAAAAAGTCAAATAAAAACATTCCTAAACTCATGAGTGTTCTCCAGTTTTCACATGTGTCCTCTTGTCCAGTTTTTCACATGTGTCCTCTTGTCCAGTTTTCACATGTGTCCTCTTGTCAGTTTTCACATGTGTCCTCTTGTCCAGTTTTCACATGTGTCTCTCTTGTCCAGTTTCACATGTGTTCTTGTCCAGTTTCACATGTGTCCTCTTGTCCAGTTTTCACATGTGTTCCTCTTGTCCAGTTTTCACATGTGTCCTCTTGTCAAGTTTTCACATGTGTCCTCTTGTCCAATTTTCACAGGTGTCCTCTTGTCCAGTTTTCACATGTGTCCTCTTGTCCAGTTTCACATGGTCCTCTTGTCCAGTTTTCACATGTGTCCTCTTGTCCAGTTTTCACATGTGTCCCTGTTGTCCTACTTTCTCCCAGGTTTTAAGAGTGTCGTCTGCTCCTTTGTCTGTTCCCCATGAGTCTGGGAGCTCCGCTGTAGTCATCTTCGCTGTCTCTCGCGTGCCAAGGTGACCTTGGTTGTAATACGAAGCTGCTGTATGCTCACTATACCCACACACCACACTGTACTTCGTCACGTATTTTCTCCCCTTTCTTCAGACAATGCAGCCCATGTCACAGACACTGGAATGATTGTCTTGGGTGTATTTTACCCCTCTGCTACACCTTCCCTTAACTCTCAAGGGTGTGTTCCCTCTCATTCATCCCTCCGCGACACCCCCTCTCCTTGCCCCTCACTCAGACCCCTAAACCTTCAATACAGTCAACTATCAGTACTTTCTGTGATTCACAGTCGGCTCTCCAAATACTTCAGACCCCTACTCAGCAAGACTTGAAGAATCTTATAACAACAATCATAAATAACCATCTCGCAGTACTCAGTAAAGGCTTCAGAGTAATTTTTATGGATACCATTAAACATAAACCACTGTGATGACACAGACGAAGATGCTAAATCATCTTGCAACAGAGTTAAAAAATTCTACCATATTGTTCCAGAGAACTGGGTCTGTTTGAGAAATCAAGCACACACACACACA
>WNGS01164858.1:4648143-4659804 GCA_020271785.1 Procambarus virginalis | reverse complement strand
CTAGTCCTTTTTAACATGAGGCTACATTCCCCAATTTTAATTAATCTTAGCAGAGAAATTGAAGTAATTTCTTCCGCGCTGGGTGCAGGTGAGGACTCCAATGATCACCAGTAGTGGATGATTAGGCTACTTTCTGCCGCTCTGGGGGCAGAAAGTAGCCTAGTGAGTTCCCAGAGGTGCTGCGAGGTCCCTGTGTTTTGGGGGCTGGTGTACACAGGGGTTAAGCGCCGACTTTATCACGTGGGAAAGTGAGTAGAGAGCCGACAACAAGATACCGTAGAGAGAGCAGTGACGGAGTGTCACCGTTGGAGCTCGACGAGGCTCTCACCTTTGTCTTCCCTGATGACAGTAGAAATGTCAGCCTCTTTGAACCATGTTGTGTGTACAGCGTCAGACGCCTTGCAAGAGATGTTAAGATCGTTAGGCCTGTGGGAAATTACAAGCCTAACTTAAATTCCGTTTATAAAGAACAAAATGTTGAGACTTCGACCGTGTTCTCTATCGGATTTAAGGATCAAAATAATGTGATGAGGTCTACCTAGTTTGATCATACCAGAGGTCAATGCTCGGATGGAATGGACGTTCCATCCCAAAACATATCTAACGTGGTGCTGTAGATATCATCTGTTATTATATCTACACAAGCTAGTCGAACCTGGCCTCAGGCCGAGCTCGGGGGAGTAGAACTCTCGAAACCCCTCTCCAGGTATGCTCTAGGTAACGTCAATTGGTGCAAATAACTACCAGCGGTATTTCTTCACATTCACTGTACATTACCATACACAGTGCAATGAACTAATAGCATCACCAACATTAATTAAACACTTTAGCCGTCAACACTGTCGAGTTGAAGGCAGACAAACAGGGAATATATCTTTCCCTTAGACACTAAAACAACTCACGACTCCTAGTGCCATATGTAGCACAGATCACATATTGAATATTTTGTGATAATTAGTTCTAATTCCAGCGCTGCGGTGATGAATTGCGCTCTGGCAGATGTTGGCTCGTCGGGGCATTAATGAGCCTTGGCCGGGAAGTGGGAGCAGCTGCAACACATCTGTCCCATAACGAGGTGGTAGATGCAAGTCTTGCATGGACAACGACAGCCAGCAACAGCCTGTCAACCTTGGGCTGCTCCAAGCAACAGCCTGTTGGACCAAGCTCTCTCAAGTCAAGCCTGGCCCCAGGCCGGGCTTGGAGAGTAGAAGAATTCTCAGAACACCATCCAGGTACCCTTCGCCATCTTCTCTTGGCGAGTATTCATAAATGTTAACTAATTATTAGGTTTGTTGAATAAATTTCACAATGTGAAAATTTGTGTTCTGGGTAATGTTATTTCATAATTGATTATGCTTAAATAGTATAGACAATAGCTGTTATATCCCCATCAAACTTTGCTTTTGTGACCAGGACACCGATTTTTGTTTTAATTGACTAAATTTCAACGATAAAACGGGAGAATTTGTGTCTTTTCCTTCACATAAATTTAGAAGAAAAAACCCATATGAATCAAAATTAACAATGAGACCAGTGGTGGCCTCGGCACTTACCAGGGGTTCTCCTGTGGCTCCTGCGTGGCACTGCTCCTCTCCCACAGAGAACTCTGTCCTCTGTGGCACAATCCCGCCTGTGGCAGTGCACCTCGGAGCCCCAGAGGCAAAGACAGGTTGGGGGGGGGACTCTGTAAAACCAACTTACAGACCCGTCACAAATGCCACCCTTCTCTCGTCAGACTCGTCAGTAATCGCTGCGTATTTAGGTTGCATATTGGCTTGAGGGACCATTCAAGCTTCAGCCTACAGTTTAGACCTATTGTCTTCCGTATGAGCCACTGTCCTGGGTGACTGAATACCAGCATTATCCTCACTCTAATAAAACCTAATTGAATTCCTCAGATTAGACAAAACTGTAATTCAGTTTTGTCAATAAAGATGTTAATAATAATAAATCTTCGTGATATATATATATATATATATATATATATATATATATATATATATATATATATATATATATATATATATATATATTGTGACGATAATCTCTTCCCAGAGATTTAGCCTGCTCTTTCTGCTAGCATCACGTTCAACACAATATTCAAGATACGTTTTCAGTGGCTTAAACGTATATATCAAGACAGTCACACGCACCTACAACTCCCTCCTCCCCCCCCACTCCAGCACCTGCTGCACACCTGGTCGACGCGCCGAACCCTTCAACTGCCTAACTACCGACTTGCAGCCGTCCTGCATTCTCATTGGCCGTGCAGAAACACGCCACTACAGCCCTTCTCCAACCAAGTTCCTCGCTGAAGCAACGACGACGCCAGCAAGCTGCACCATCCTCAGAATATATCCAGTGCTCTAGCTGTGAACACCTGCTTGACTCACCTTGTGTGACCAATTAGAGGTTGATAGCTTGCGCATATATTCCCAACACCATTTATCTTTGTTAACGTAACCAGTTCCCCCCTTTTCAGTTTGTTATATATATATTTTTACGTGTTTTACTTTTACATTAGAATAAATGCCAAGAAATTGTCTTTATTTTTACTTTGTTTTCTAGATTAATTAAAGTGCCTTATTTATATTTGTTTTCGTGTCTTACCTTACCTTACCACAGATTATCAGACAAGCAGTCACTCTTTTTTTTTTTCCTTTTTTTTTATAACTTACATGTATGTGGCCCAGCCTTGACATCTGCTATTTGGGAAGACTGCCGACCACCATTTCCAACACGTTACCGTCACAATATATATATTATATATATATATATATATATATATATATATATATAATGTCTGTCGTACCTAGTAGCCAGAACATACTTCTCGGCCTACTATGCAAGGCCCGATTTGCCTAAAAGGCCGAGTGATTTTCTTTATTCTCAATAAATTGTTTCCAATTAGTTTATTTGAATTATTATATATTATGTTAAGAACATAAATTATTGACTTAATTGTGTTACTTTAGGTTAGGTTAACATAGGTTAGGTTAGGTAGGGTGGTTAAGTTCGGTCATTATATATACGTTAGTTAACTCAAATTTTAAAAAAATTAACTCATACACAATGAAATGGATAGCTTTATCATTCCATAAGGAAAAATATTGATATATAAATTCAGGAAAACTTGGCTTTATATATAAGGGGGTAGATAGCCTAAGCTACTCTATCCCTTTGAGATGTATTTCTTGCTTATCTCAATAAACATACTTGAGTCCCTGGTGGTGGAGTGTCTAAAAAGTTATAAAACTTCAGCTAGTGGTTATAGGCTAGTCTGTGGATTAAGCATTTATTATATATATATATATTTATAATATTATTATATAATATATATATTACACACACACCACACATTTAATTGAAATATTCCGTATCACGTTTACTCCCCAAAAAATACCAATTTGCTCAGAAAATTCAGAGACCAAATTATATAGAGGTCAACAAACAAACATGATTTATGAGGGAATTTGATCAGAGCAATTTGGTGCTGACTACACGTCCCGCCAGATCCCCCCCCCCTGCCCGGGGGGGACCGTCAACACCAGACCCCCGGGGGGGACCGTCAACACCAGACCCCCGAGGGGGGGGGACCGTCAACACCAGACCCGGGGGGGGGGGGACCGTCCACACCAGACCCCGGGGGGGGGAACCGTCAACACCAGACCCCCTGGGGGGGGACCGTCAACACCAGACCCCGGGGGGGGGGGGGGACCGTCAACACCAGACCCCGGGGGGGGGGGGACCGTCAACACCAGACCCCGGGGGGGGGGGGACCGTCAACACCAGAGAGGGGGGCGACGCACCACACACCGAGAATACTCTTGCCACAAGCGCCTCAACAAGCGACCACAATAATATAGGGCGGGAAAGCGGCCGCTGGTGATCAGAGGCCGCGTCGCTGACAGTATAATCACTCGTGTGGCTCGTTGACGGCATATAATTGACGCCAGATAAGCCATCTTCAAGCCACGGTTGACTCGTGCCGCTGTTTTACTGCCACGATGTCACTCGTTCATCCACTTTGAATGGATGTGGTTCCGTGGTTCATCCACACGGGTTCATCCACCACGGGTTCATCCACCACGGGTTCATCCACCACGGGTTCATCCCGTCTCCAGCTATTTTTTTTGGGGGGGGGGCTGTTTACTTATTAAATTATTTGTAATATGTGAGTAGGCTAAAATGCGTGATGGTAAGCTGGAATATCTGTGTGTGTTTCCGAGGTTTGAGGGCAGACGCCTGTGGGTAGCCTCATTAAATTTTGCAGGGTGACTGGTGGCCGGTGGGGGATTTGTCATAGGGGGGTGTCGGGGTGTGCTCCCATTTAGATGCCAAATTCGAACGTCACCACATACCCGACATCCTGAGATTTATTCAGAATATAATGTTTACGTGATTAAGTGTTGAGAGCCTCCAGAATCCATACACTCTCTAGATTCTCCCTCCCTAGAATCCATAGGCTCCGTACCCGAGTGCACTCCCTGCACCGGGTAGTGAACATTGTTACAATGATGAAGGTCGTGTGTAGAGTAGATGTGGCTTCCGTGACCCCGAGCACNCGAGGATGGCCAGCTCCTGAACGGTCTTCAGCGTTTGGGCTCGGCGAGATGCCCTGAGCCCGGTTTTGCGAGCCTGCCCTTGGGCTGCTGATGCCCCGCCGGTCGCGTAGGGTATGACACTCTGGAACTTTAGCCAGTGTGCGACCTGAGCTCCGTAATTATCATCTCGAACTTTAAGCTTCTCCTCCAAATCGCGAATGAGATCGTCCTTCTTGCCGAGGAGATCCTTCAACTCTAGTGAGCCCATGCTGGAGACGCACTGATCGACACCGTTCAACAAGAGAGACATAACCCGGTACACATCACCGTCACAGTAGCCAACGCCGACTACCTCACACGAGGTGGCAGACCTGTTTCAAAGACCCGAACTGCGAAAGGCTGGCTGCGCGCTCTCTCGTAGTTTGCATGTGCGCCTTTTATTTTCGCACCAAATGCGGCTGAAATTAGCCGGTAATCTATTAGTTATGGAATTATTGAGCTCTAAAGTCACAAAGGTAACAAACCAGTGGGGTTATGTCGGCGATAAAACAGTTAAATAGTGTAGGAACGTTTAGTCTCTGAGAAGCGAGTGGAGGAATAACGAAGAAATGGCAGCCTAGCCTCGTGGCGCGCGCCCAAGCAACAGGTGGGGGGCGGAGCCTATCATTCACATCCTCAATACTACAGTGCACACACGCGTGCATACACGCGTGCACGCACGCTTGCACACGCACATACGGGCACGCAACACCTGTTTAGGGATTTATCAAGACAATTATGTAACAATTAAAAATAATTTTTTGTTTAATTTGTTACATATTATAGAACTTAATGAAAAATAATATATATATTACGCGAAGGTTAGGTGATTAGGTTCTGTTGCCGATTATTTGTATTGCAAACCCGTCGTCACACAAAATTCATTCCATTCAGCGGTCGACCCCACAGACGCTTTCATCAGTTTTTTAAACACGCTGTTAATTCGAAATGAGAATTTTCTCAAATATAAATTAATATGTTATATATTGGCATACTGTGCATATATAGGCAATGGTTAGGTGTTTAGGTTCTGTTGGCGATTATCTGTATTTGTATTACGTCGGGTGAAACATTTACAGCGTTGTGGTTCGAACAAAAGTCGTCAGCGAAGCACTTGTTTCGAAAGTGTTCGAACGTCTTCAGTTTTAAGCAGCCCGTCCTACAAACAAAGACCCAAAAGTCATTCCATGCACCCGCCAAACCTCCTGTTTATGAATAAAAAACAGTTAAACACATGACTCACAACTGATTTCGTTCGAACACTTCCGGAACAAGTGCTTCACTGACGACTTTTGTCGAAACACAACGCGTGTAAATGCTTCCCCACGTACTACAAATACAAATGATCGCCAACAGAACCTAAACACACCTAACCTAACCTATGCCTAACTATACATAGAATTTGTATGTATAATAATATTAATTTATATATGAGAACAAACCAATTTTAGTAACAGTATGTAAAATGATGATGTGTCTGGGGAGGACGGCCGCTAGGCTTAAGCAGCCTAGTGTGAGGAGACGGGTTGTGGTGTGGAGGTATTTCCACCTTTATTGTGGTTTGCAATTTATATATATGTATCTAATTGACCAAGTTAGCTAATAAGCCGGATTTTCCTTAAATATTGTATTTCCCAATTTTTTTCTTATGTAATGATAAAGCTTTCCATTACATGATTAGATTTTTTAATTAGAGTATAGTAGAAATTAACCTATAATTTGAGTATCTTGAGGTTTCTTGAGATGATTTCCGGGCTTTTTAGTGTCCCCGCGGCCCGGTCCTCGACCAGGCCTCCACCCCCAGGAAGCAGCCCGTGACAGCTGACTAACACCCAGGTACCTATTTTACTGCTAGGTAAACTGCACATTCCCACACATTCCGCTCTGTTTGGAGCTCCCTACACCAGTTCCGTCACTCTATCACACGACTCACACACGAGATATAAACTCAATTTTCCCCTTGAAATATAAATTACGGAGGATCCATCCTGTCAGTATGAAGGCTCCCCGGGCTGGAGGCGCGTGACCCCCGTTGACCGGCACATAATTGGGGTCATTAGAGGTCACTTGCTCTACGTCATGCTATCTCCCGTGACGCAAGCAACGACTGACGCATTTTGCATCCATGTTCTCAGGTGTTCTCAAGGTCTTAATGAGTGATCTGCGGGATGGTGTTACGGTTTCTTTTTTTTTTTTTGGATTTGTCAACATATGTACGTGGATGGGATTCTGGGAGTTCTACTCCCCAAGCCCAGACTTGTGAAGGCTTGGTCCACCAGTCTTATGCTTGGAGCGGCCCGCAGGCCCACATATCCATCACACCCCAGTTGGTCCGGCACTCCTTGAAGAAAACTATCTAGTTTCCTCTTGAAGATGTCCACGGTTGTTCCGGCAATATTTCTTATGCTTGTTGGGAGGGTGTTGAACAACCGCGGACCTCTGATGTTTATACAGTGCTCTCTGATTGTGCCTATGGCACCTCTGCTCTTCACTGGTTCTATTCTGGATTTTCTTCCATACCGTTCACTCCAGTACGTTGTTATTATACTGTGTAGATTTGGGACCTGGCCCTCCAGTATTTTCCACGTATATATTATTTGATCTCTCTCTCTCTTGTCTTCTTATTAGTGAGTACATTTGGAGAGCTTTGAGACGATTCCAATAATTAGGCGTTTTATCGTGTCTATGTATGCCGTATATGTTCCCTGTATTCCCTCTGTAGGTTCTTTATTGTCACTGTCAGTACTGGTAATTAACCCTGGTGTTAGAAAGCATGTTGACCTGCACACGACGAGGCACAATAACGTGGCTGAAGAAATGATGACTAGACCACTACTCAGAAGTTGGGGAAGCAACGAGGTTTCGGTCCGTCCTGAACCATTATCATGTCGATAATGGTCCAAGTCACACCGACGGCTTCATAATGGTCCATGGTGGACCGAAACGCCGTCGCTTCCTTTATCTTCTGAGTTGGTTATCATGTCTTACCTGGAGCTTACCTGGAGATGGTCTCGGGAGTTCTTCTACTCCCCGAGCCCGGCCTTAAACCAGGATCGATCTGCACCGATTAACGTGACAATTAGTTTGGTTTAACAAGGCTCAAAAACTTTCCAACAGAAAACTCCCCCACAGTCGTGTGGGTTAATGCTATTAGATTTTATTATACAGATGTCATCAATATTTATTAAGTATGATCGATTTATAAGAAAAACGAGTCTTCTGCTCTAAAATGCACGATTTATTAGTTTTTTTGAAGGAAATAGATTACTATAGAAGTATATAGTTCTACAGTAGTTTTATTACTAACTATAATAGTAACTATTAGATGTTGGAGCCAATGAAAACTGTATGTACACTGTTTACCTGGAGCGTCTGTCACCACACACTACACTTGGGTGTAGTGTGTGGTGATAGATTTTGTACACATTTACAGGCAGTAAATAATATATTCCATGACTTACCCAAGTGTCGCCGCTAGCTCCTCCCTCGCACCCACCTATACACAGCTTCGCGAACAGTTACGAACAAGATTTCGAACGTCCGAAGAGTTAACGAACACGGACCAGAGATACAACAATTAAGGCTTGTAGACGGGGCATAGAGAAGCCCGTTCTCTTCACTGTTGCAGCCAAATACAAAATACAAAGTCCTGCCCTACCCTAACCTAACCTAACCTACCCAACCCTACCCCTACCCTAACCTAACCCCACGTAGCCTACCCTACCTTAACCTAACCTGCCCTACCTTAACCTAACGTACCCTAGCCTACTATGCATAAAGAACATAGGTATTTGTCAGCCACAAGCTTTCATGTACTGTGTAATTTGTACGTTGGGAACCATAACGTACAAAATAAGATGTCCTAGCTGAGAGGCCGGGGTCGCCCAGAGCGATAGACCTCGCTCTCCTGTAGTCACTAAAGGGTACATATACAAACACCTGGGTGTCAATATCTATCGGAATCTTTGGTTTGACAAAATACTCTGACCAAACCGAACTTATCACTCGCGAAAGTGAAGACTCGACTAGGATAACGAGATTTCCCCCAGAAGATAAACCGGAAGGTGTACCAGGTCTGGTCCTTCGCCCCACCTGTTATCTTGACGGTAATCTTGAGTGGAGTTATTTATCATTCTCTTAACGCCAGAGTGAAAGATTGCGCGCAGCGGGAGGTATCCAGACTGTCAGCTCCAGGGAACACGGGAATATGATTTATCTCTTAAGACACGCGGCAAAGTTTTGTTACAGCTCTGTGTGTCGAGGCTTAGGTGGGCCTGTATTGGCACAGACGGGGCACAGCGCCGCCCTGGTGAGTGCTGCCACAGACGGGGCACAGAGCCGCCCTGGTGGGTGCTGACACAGACGGGGCACAGCGCCGCCCTGGTGGGTGCTGACACAGACGGGGCACAGCGCCGCCCTGGTGGGTGCTGCCACAGACGGGGCACAGCGCCGCCCTGGTCACAGCAAACGGTAACTATTGAACAATGACTCAACAATCAAGAGCTTCAGCCACTTGATACATGTATCTTTCGTCTTAAGATTTGTTCCAAGATTGCCCTTGACACGTGCTGTAGTTCGGGCAAAGAAGCGCCAGACCAACCAGGCTGCAGTGGATGTGTGGGCCTGCGGGTCGCTCCGAGCAACAGCCTGTTGGACCAAGTTATCACAAATCGAACTCCCGAGATCCTCTTCAGGTAAACTCCGGGTAAATCCGTATGTGTATGGAGGCAACCTGTCCTCATGGGCCGAGGTACCCTGGAGGTAATCACTTGAAAACCACTAAGTAATTACTGTTATTATCTATTACACACAGAGATCACACTAACGTGATGCATCAAATGAACAAACCCACAAGGGCCGTGACGAGGATTCGAACCTGCGTCCGGGAGCATCCCAGACACTGCCTTAATCCTCGTCACGGCCCTTGTGGGTTTGTTGTTATCTATTCCCTATCCGTGGTTAGGTTAGATTAAGGCTATGTTATGGTTAAAGTTAACTTAAACATAAGGTTAGGTTAGATTAAGGCTATGTTATGGTTAAAGTTAACTTAAACATAAGGTTAGGTTAGATTAAGGCTATGTTATGGTTAAAGTTAACTTAAACATAAGGTTAGGTTAGATTAAGGCTATGTTATGGTTAAAGTTAACTTAAACATAAGGTTAGGTTAGATTAAGGCTATGTTATGGTTAAAGTTAACTTAAACATAAGGTTAGGTTAGATTAAGGCTATGTTATGGTTAAAGTTAACTTAAACATAAGGTTAGGTTAAGGTTTCCTTACATTAACACAGTATTATTCTCAAACACGTGAAATATAAAATTCGAAAACCGAGTGTCCCATTAATTTTCATTTACAGAAAACGAAATTCTTCAGACCTTTACAAAAAAAAAGAACAAATGGTTAATTCATTATGTCGGGGGACAGGCAGCCAGTGTATATATACAGTACATGTTAGGCTTATATGGAAGTCACTAATACGAGTAGGGGAGACAAGCTCTGTATCCACTATGAACAGCCTTCATAAGGAAAGATTCTGGGACCAGATTCACGAAGCAGTTACGCAAGCACTTACGAACCTGTACATCTTTTCTCAATCTTTGGTGGCTCTGTTTACAATTATTAAACAGTTAATGAGCTCCGAAGCACCAGAAGGCTGTTTATAACAATAACAACAGTTGATTGGCAAGTTTTCATGCTGTAAACTGTTTAATAAATGTAACTAAAGCCGTCAAAGATTGAAGAAAGATGTACGCGTTCATAAGTACTTGCGTAACTGCTTCGTGAATCTGGCCCCTGGAACTTTAGACTTTCTCCTGACTGGTGGTAAAGCACAGAGGAGTCAGTGACCCACGCCCCGTCATCTGACATGGGCGAGGGTCACTAAAAGCACTTCCGCCTCTGCTTCACTAGCGGCCAGGGGGAAAGTCTAAAAATCCATCTGGGAAGTGATTAGTTGCTTGATTGATAAAGATTAAGCCACCCAAAAGGTGGCACGGGCATGAATAGCCCGTAAGTGGAAGATTAGTTGCTTCTGGAAGCTCTGCTTATTGCTACGTCCCTTGGCAGGGAGGGGCTCACCTGCACCTCCATAGCGGAGTGGTGGTCGTTGCTGCTCCTTGGGGGAGGGGGGAAGGAGGGGGGGGGGGTTGTTCGCTGCGCGCCAGAGCGCTGCGGCGTGTCTCGTTGCGCATCGCCTGATGGTGGCGGGTGTGTGTGTGGGGGGGGGGGGGGGGGGCGCCGGGCGCCTCAGAAAGGTCAATTTCTTCGTTTGTAAACACGAGGCACAACCGGGCAAGGCATGACCAATTACCACGCTCCGCTCCTAACAACCCCACAACCAAGCACAACAGGAATAATGTTGGCTGAGTAATGCATGTCTGTGGCGCCACCATTACCGATCAGTATTCAAATGGCACTATTTCCAGCGTAGTGGCGTCTCTGTGTACTCCCTGTCATCATTTCCACCAGACGAGCACGGAGGCGCAGCGATACTTATATATGTTTGCCTGTCACACTACGCGTACTCCAGATGGGTTCGGTGCCAGCCAGCTGGTGTTGGGTCCGGTGCCAGCCAGCTGGTGTTGGGTCCGGTGCCAGCTAGCTGATGTCGGGTCCGGTGCCAGCCAGATGGGGTCGGGTCCGGTGCCAGCCAGCTGGTGTTGGGTCTGGTGCCAGCCAGCTGGTGTTGGGTCCGGTGCCAGCCAGCTGGTGTCGGGTCCGGTGCCAGCCAGCTGGTGTTGGGTCCGGTGCCAGCCAGCTGGGGTCGGGTCCGGTGCCAGCCAGCTGGGGTCGGGTCCGGTGCCAGCCAGCTGGTGTTGGGTCCGGTGCCAGCCAGCTGGTGTTGGGTCCGGTGCCAGCCAGCTGGTGTCGGGTCCGGTGCCAGCCAGCTGGTGTCGGGTCCGGTGCCAGCCAGCTGGTGTCGGGTCCGGTGCCAGCCAGCTGGTGTTGGGTCCGGTGCCAGCCAGCTGGTGTCGGGTCCGGTGCCAGCCAGCTGGTGTTGGGTCCGGTGCAACCAGCTGGGGTCGGGTCCGGTGCCAGACCAGCTGGGGTCGGGTCCGGTGCCAGATCGTCAGGGGCTA